>JAYMTA010002883.1:0-15468 GCA_036897625.1 Pelargonium cotyledonis | reverse complement strand
GGGAGGGGTGGGGTGTTTTGGTTGCTGAGTACCGCCGAAGAACCCGCCGGAAGTGACTGTTTGAATTGTTCTGTTTTTTGTTCTCTCTTTTGTTGATTTTTTTCTCTGAAAATTGGATTTTTAGTTCTCCAAATTGCTCCCAAGCTCTCTCTCTCTCTCTCTTTTATAGAACAAAATGTTTGGAGCTTTCAAATTTGAATTTGAATTTGAATTTGAATTTTAGCACAAAAATGGGTGATTGGCTTTTCTGAGAAGAGAAAGGGCTCTTGGATTAAACATGGAAGAAGAAAGATTTGTTGGGTGGTTGCAGTTGCGTAGAGAGAGAAGGAAGGGAATGTGATTGGACCGAACCAATCCAAATCGAACCGGTCTGGTTTGGTTTGGTTAAAAGAGAAATGAATAGAAAATGGATTGGGCTTGAGTTTAACATTGGGTCAAAAACAAAATGGAATTGGGCTTGGCTCAAAATAAAAGAAAGTCACCAACCAACACAAAGCAAAAACAAACAATTAAAAATACTAAGACTAAAATTACTAAAATGCCCCTAGTACATTATTTGATACTAATTCTTATTGGAAAGCCAATAGGGTTTGAGCAATCACGAGAGTTGTCATCATCAATATTCAATGAGACCATCAAAGCTGATCTGTCGGTCCATTATTGCTACTTCAAGTTCTAGCTGGAGTTTGCTTACAAGTATTATGGGACCCAGTCACATGATGTGTCAGCCTAGGACAGTGTATCAACTATCAACCCATGTTAACGTTATACCTATGTTTTTATAATAAGTAAAAATTCAAACCGGTAGATTATGTTAGGGTAAAATGGTTACATACCCTCTGGACTCATGTATTTTAAGTACTTTCTAGATTGTGATTCCGTGCCTTGAATGGTTAAATAACATTATAAAAATAAAAATGTTTTATACATAAAATTTGTATTATTATTTATGTAGGATGAAATTTTTATTTCGATCTAAATTATATTGGGTTTCTGAGCTGGCTCGCAAATTTGCGTTGACACTTTTAATACAACTTTTGGTATAATAAAACTTTTGGTGTTTGTTAGATGTGCATGATACAATTTTTTCAAGTTTTAGGGCTCAACGTGTATATCAAGTGACAACAGACTTCACATTTTTTCAACGTGAAACATTCACGTGCAAGTCGGATAACACAATAGATTCTGCACGTGGACCAAGAAGGGAGGCAACAAAGACGGGTCACTAGGCCCAAACAGAACCAGTTCTGATACCATGTTAAAACTTGATCCAACCCAAAAACTTAAGTTGATAGGTGGAAGGCTCAAAGTGTATATCAAGTGGAGACAGACTTTACATTCTTTCAATGTGAGACATTAACACATATGAGATTGAAGTTTTTACAAAAATTGTAAACGAGATCTTAAGATTTTCATAACAGGATCACAAATTTTGAGTTTGCTTGAGTAGTTGCAAGTGAGCTTGAAGATGTTGCTATCATTATGCAGTGCATATTGAAGTTAATTGAAGGAAAGTTGAGGCATTATAAGCCAGATACCTCGAAAGAGAACTATTACCACATTGTCACAGAGCTTATTGGTCACAAATTCTCAAAATATACACTTATTGTCGCCAACGTTCATCCGGTCAATAGAAAAGTTAAGAGTAGACGATAGTAGGCAGGAGCCTGTACCAACTAGTTAAAATAGTTGTACAAATAATAAAGGTAATTAATAAACTATTTTTCATGGTTCAAGATGGCTTAAGATCTTTCCCACCATGCATGTTTCTGATATCAAATGTTTTTGCTCTATGTTAATTTTTATTAAATGTAAAGCTTGATTGAGATTAAGAAATAAGATTACAGCTTATAACAGAGGACATTATGAACTTTAGATGTAGAATTTATAAAGAAACAAGGTCTATAGAAAAATAAAAATAGTAAATAAAAATTATATATAAATATTTAATCTTTGTAATTAAAATTAAGGATATTTGGTGACAATCCACATAAATAATGTTGACGAAAGTGTAAGAGTGATGGAAGCCACAGCATATGTCCACAGCATAATCACAGAACACTCACTTTGACCAGCATTGAACAACTCTGTGATCATACCTGTCAAGTTCATCAACAACAAAAATATTACGATGTTTCAAAATAAGTGTCTTGATTTCCATTTTAAGAAAACTTGAAAGCTTGTTAAAAATGACGTTAACACAACAGATCGATAATGACATCGAACAATTAAGTGTATATATGAATTTACCGACGGTCAATGCAGGTGGGAGAGCGTACTGAAGCATAAGAAGAAACTGAAACAACAAATCGGGTCCAACCAACCCGTAATGATCTGCAGTTTTAACGATGACAACGCCGATAACAGGCAATGCAACATACCGAACTGTCATAATTCCAATTATCAACGACATGTTTACTCCTGATTGTTTCAATCCTGAAACAAAACAAAAAATAAATGTTTGTTGAAATGAAAACTGGAAACAGATCAAATTAAATCAGATATGGGAATTATTTGTATACCATTTAGAAGATTTGCTCCAACTATTAGTGTCATGGCTGGAACTGCTGCACTTCTGCACATTATAGACAAACAAAACAAATTTAAGAGATAAAGTAAAAAAAAAAAACTATACAATTGATAGATAAATGAAGATATAGAATGTATTGTAAGATTCTTACCCGAGCATATATACAGAACTCTCGATCACGCGAAGAGGAGCTTTATCGCCGATCATTAGCTTTCGAATTGGCACGACGATTCCAATGATAAAACCAACAATCTGAGAATTAATATAAAAAGATACATTACACATTGATCATGATTTTGGTTAATTTTACACTACTTGACAAGATAAAATCATGTATAGTTATGTATAGATAAAAAAAATGTTGGGCTTACTGCTGCTATTGTACTTGGAGCAAACACCATTTTTAGGTTAATCTTTCTTGAAAGCATCCTAATCCACTGTATACTCTTTCCTAAAATTTTCACCTGCAAAACATAAAATGATTATTGAAGAACAAACAACTTGTTCCTCCTAGTATGGATAATTAACGAACACGAACATTTAGGTGCATAAATAAGTGCACGAGCACCATTTTTAGGAGATGATTGAGATGTAACTGGTGATTTTGGTCCATCGGATCACCTGAGACATTGAGGGACTAAGTGAAATCATTCACTTGTCTTACCAAGTGTTTGTTAAGCACCAAGTTGTTGATTTATTACAAAACCCAAGGTTTGTTGTGGACTCAGAATAGTGAAACTTATTACGAGACTAGAAATATAATTACATGAAAGTTAATATGGTGAACAAAACATAAAAAAAGATGAAGAAAATATTTAAGGAGAGTTTAGTGAGAAAAAAAAAAAACCTCGTCTTTTTCACCAGCCGAAACATTGTGAGAAAGTTCAACTTCATCTCCAGAATGAGGCAGCGATTCTGTGTCTCCGGAAGACTTTATGGTCTCGGTAATTTTGGTTTCTCCCGCGTGCATATTAGCACATGCATGCATGATCGGATACACATAAGACCAAATATAAACTTGCCCTATCTGGAAAATCATGATACATATAAAAAAGGATAAAACTATTTCAGATTATTAGATCCCTCAAAAAATGAATTGATCGAAATCATGTGAATTGTAGATCTTACCGACATAGAAAGTGAAGTATAAGTCATGGCATTTGTATTACAGACTAATGAGTCGCCAAATGGACTGTTACTCTCCTTGCACACTTCCGGGAGTATGATAAGAACCATGTTTCCCAAGTTTCCTACAAAAATACAAATTAAGGTTAATATACATACATATTATAAAGGCGTTCTCCATGTCGGCATTGTTTATGTTCTCCCCTCTTGGGATGTTTTGTACTTTATTTGACTTCTTGGACTTTTAATAAAAGTATCGATTGCTGATAATAAAAAAATTGAAAAAACCTGCAGAGCAGCAGCCAATGACAAGGCCCCGCAAATGGGGAGGAGTGGCAGCAATTGTGTTAAGTAACCAAGCAAGTAATGACCCAATCATGAAAGTAACAAGTATATTCACTGGCATGAACCACCTATACGTACATGTACATTAATTAAGTACAACGTTAAATTCATACGTACTATAATACAAGTCCATAAGTAATTGAGATATGGAAGGTGGTTCAACTTACAACTGAGACAAGCTTTGCCAGGTGATGGTGCTGGCCAGGTAACTAACCACCAGCGAAGGACCGAATACGTAAAAAGTAAGCTGTTGAGATCAAAGTTAACAGTCGGTTAAGTTAAACTAAATGTACATACTAAATTGATCCAAAGTATTAAATTCACGCACTTAAATAGCTTATTAAAATTAAAAACCTAAACTGGTGATTTTTTATAAGTTCGGAGGCATTTATTCTTAAAAGATAAGTACAACCTCATCGATACCCTCTTAGTAACCCCTAGTTACTTTTCATAGCCAACAAAACGCATCTCACTCACTATACCACCGGCTCCATTATTCTCTAGCCTCCTCTTGCTCCATTTTTGAATCATTAAAGTACAAAATGTTAGAGAACCAACTCATCTAAAAACTCAAGCTTGTAGTTGAAGTCTTAATTTATTCTTTTAATGCTATATTCTAACACACCCCCTCACATGCAAGCTCGCTATGGCTTTGCAAGTGGACTGAACAGAGAGCTCATTCCCAATTTTAACTTTTGCGGGTGACCCGATAGGAGAGATAAATAGGAGCTCATTCTCGGTTTTAACTTTTAACGAGAAGACCGAGTGGGCTAGTGAAGAATCCCACAAATCTTAAAGAGAATGGATAAAATTTAATTATGCAAATTTTGGAGTGTTAGAAATTGAACCTATAATCTCAAGCTCTGATACCATGTTAGAGAACCAACTCAACTAAAAGCTCAAACTTGTAATTGAAGTCCTAATTTACTTTTTTAATGCTATATTCTAACACAAAAATGCTAATATAAATAAAATAAGAAATAACACCGTTGGAAGCTTCATCATCGCATCACCAACGATATTATTTTGTTTCTTTTGAAATCTCAGGTTCGAGTATCGGTTGCTATGCTTATTGATCGAATTAAAAATGAGAGTTGGATTTGGTCCCTCAATTCCTTAAACTAATAAGAGTCTATCTTTGTCCAAAATATATTAGCTCTCATCTTTCTTATTGAAACTTGGAGGTTTCTCTACAAATTTGAATTTTTGTACAATGAATTAAATCTATGGTATGTTCAATTTGGTGGGGGTAATTTTTTCCAATTCGGGAATCATATTTTTTGATCATTTCTAGATTGTTTTGTTCCATTCGGTAATTTTGTTTGTATTTTTTTTCTTTTCTGTATTATATATGTTTTGTTAATTCATTGATTAATTTATTTTCAATGTTAATGTGTTTAACTGATGAGTAAATTATACAGTTGGGACTAATCTTTTGAAATAATACATTTTGTCTTGAATAATTTTTCTATGAACTCCTTAATAAATAACTTCAAAAAAGATAAAAATACCATGAAAGGTAAAGACAAATTGTTGAATAATGCTTCAAAATCACTTGGATAATTGGTTCCTATTTTTTCTAGCTTAGTTTGTTTTGTGAATGCCTATAAATTTGGGCTGTATGTAAAAAAAAGTTTATAAGATCATCTATAATAGTATTTCTTAATAGTCAAATTAAATGTCACATAATCTCGTATGAAAAAAGCATGTATTAAGTAACACGAAAGAATAAATAGAGATCAGTATATGCATACTCGATTAAAATGACGCCTTGCGATTGGACCCAAAAGATCAAAACGAGGAAGAGCGAGCAAGAAGCCAAGGCCTGTGATTAGCAGTGTCTTCAAAACTGGCATCAATGCCACTATCAACAGTCTCCACACTCCCATTTCTATCAAACACTACTTAACTACACATCAAATTTATAATAAAAAAGTTGATAACAACCAAGTACAGGTTAAGAGGCATATATATCATGAGTTGACAGGTTGATCTAAAAGATGCAAAAATGATTGTATCTGTACTCGATTGTAACAGTGAGTGAGTAAGTTCGTACCTTGGAATTGATGATTATTTGGATGATTCTCTAAACTGAATGGGTCTCTGTAGCTGATAATTGAGTCAAAGAATGAGAAAAAAACTAAACAGATGTGAAGGAAAATGCAGAGCAAATTCTTCTCCTCCTTTTTCCTTTAGGCTCAAGAGAGAGAGAATGGTGATGGAACTCATCATCTCATGGGGATTGGCTAGTAACTGTCTTTAACTTATATAGTACTAGTAGCAACAACTAAAGCAACTCTTTCGGTCTCAAAACTCATTTTAGGACAAAATTACAAGACCTGCTTAGCACATATTTTGAAACAGATGAAGTATAATTTGAAGACTAATGAAATGATAATTTATATGGAATAACGGGTCAAAATCACACAATTGTTCTTCACAAGCATGTAATTACTCTAATTAATTTGTCATGACACAAAATTTGTTGATATGAGTGTCGCACATTGAAAAAATATAAAGATGATGAGTTAAATATAATAGTGGAGGTCAAACACTACTGAAACTGTTGGTCTTTTAGCATGAAAAGTTCATGTCATTAGGTTTAGTCCCATGTAGTCTCCGACCCGCTCACAGATGAACATGTATGCAATGGGTGTTGATTGATAAAGCCCCCGAAATTAATTTTTTAGTAGTGAAAAATCAAGTCATTATGTGTAGCTCGTTATTAAAATTGAACAAAATTACTCTTAAAATTATTCTTCCATTTTGTCATGTGACCCCGATATTTATCAAATATATATTTCTCCTTTTACTTTCGTAATGGTTTTTCCTTTACTCAATAATCACTCGTTAGTCGTTTTTGTTTAAAGGAACCAACTTTTATTAGTTTCCAGAAATACTCAAGGCTTGAATCACCACCGGTGGACTATTAGGGGGAGACCAAAACACACCAATCAGACATAAAACTAGAAGCCCTACAAATTCATGAGCTATTACAGTCGCAGAACGGAAAGTAAAAGAGAAACAAACTTACTCAAACCCTAACACAATAGTGCGACAATCGCTAATTATTAAACCATATAAACTCCTCATATCTCGAGCTTGATCATAAAAGTTTGATGATGTGAATGTTCGTATTTTCCAACATTCAATTAAGCACGTGCACCATATTTGAGTTAAAATTTTAAAATTTGAATGTCACAAATATTTGGTAACATTAGCTAATCATTAGGCGAGGACTGTGGTGTTAGTGGTCGCTGACTGCCAGAGCATATGGAAAGAATATATGGTGTTCATTTCAGCAATTAGTGAGTTGACATGTTCCTTTCTACTTCCACTAAACATTTTCATTTACAAAGCAATCAAAACCTATATGTTTTAAATTTGGTACAAAATGACATGTCAATACTAAAATGGAATGCATAAGATATTGTATTGATAATTTGGTGGAATAATATTGTGTAACATGTGTATGGTATGCCTTATAAAATAAGCATTCCATGCCAAAAATTCATAGAGTGATGATGATATATATATAGTTTTTAGTATATGTTGTCACAAACAATGTAACGTCATTTTATATGGAATAAAATTGTAAAAAATTGGAGACATTCGATATTTACCAAATTTGATTTGATTTGAATTCTGGTTGTCCGACAAATGCGCCTCATTAGCCACTTTGGGCTTATCCTTCAATGGAGAGTGGCATACAAGTGCGCCCCGTTCACCACTTTAGGCTTATCTTTAGTGGAATGTAGCATATATGCCAATTTTAAAGGTACTGTTTGTTGTAATTTAAAATGCTAATTGGATTAAGAATTAATTAATTTATCAACTGGAATAACCTTTTGGAATTTTAAAATAAATATACTATCAAAAGTGGAACAAACACTCAATAGAGTACGCCATTGATTTCACTTGTTCCTTCAAAGTTCTAGTTTCATCGGTGTTTGTACGAAAGTTTTACAAGAGAAAAAAAAATACCCCCTCTCATTTGTCTGTTGCATTACAAATTGCTAAATATATAGATATTCAATGTCTCTCATTTCTTTGGGAACTTTATTCAAAGAGATTGAAACTCCTAATACCCTTCATAAAAGAAAAAAGAACTTGATGCTATTTCAAAGATATTGGAATATTTATTTGGGTAAAAAATATATTTTCTTTATGCATAGACTAGATATGAATGAAGGAAAAAAAGGACAGAACTTCCATTCATGGGTTCATTTTAATTTAAAAGCTCCATCACATTTCAATATACATATAGTATTTAGTAAGTTGAAGATGCTTTTATACCATGTTTATTTATAGAAATGGAAACATGGAGTCCAATTGATTATGTTAGATGCCAAGTAAAGATGTTTTTTGTTGAAGCAAGTGACTCTCATGCATCCGTAATATGATTGATCGTTCAAATATTCTATCATAATGACAATATTATATAATATGACACATTAATTATTTTACTGATGACTCGGTCAGACCGCTTATATATATTTCATGAATAGGTTGTGTAGTCCGTTCTAAATCAAAATAAAGTACAACACATAGCTAGAGACCGATTCAGTTGAAACTTACAATTTGAAATAATAATTTTGAACTAAATAGAAACAAGCCACATAAAGAGTGTGGACCAAAGAGTGAGAGAGAAGGAAGCCACAGCATAAGTCCATAGCAAAACCACAGAACATTCACTCTGATCGGACTTGAATAACTGGGTTATCAAACCTGCCATTGCCAAGTAATAAGGAACAAATATGAAAAGTTTCAAAATATAAGACATCTTTTTACAAAATAAATCTTTTGTGGGGGCAACTGCCCCCAAAAAACATATGTAGATCTAACTCTGCCGCTTAAAGTATATATATATGTGAAATTCATTAGTACTCTAACACCAATGTTGTCGGGTATGCGTGCGTGTATATATAAATGCACGAACGAGTGAGGGATGTGATCGATATCTTACCAACATTCATTGCCGGGGGAAGCGCATACTGAAGCATGAGAACAAACTGATACAATAACAAATCTGATCCCAAAATACCAAAATGGTATGCAGCTTTAACAATGCCAATGCCAAAGAGAGGCAAAGCAATGTACCGAACCGCTATGATTCCTATAATCACAGAAGGGCTTACTCTTGAACCTTTTAAACCTATATTTGTACATATATTAGACAAAATGATTAGTCTAGACTGAATCAGGTGCTCAATTTCACGTAAAAGGCCGGGTAGGAACTAGAAACTGAAACTACATACCTTTGAGAAGATTCGCTCCAACGATTAGGGTGATGGATGGAACCGCTGCTTCCCTATAAATGCATGCACGGGACAGAAAATGATCGGGTTTAACAAGCAGGATCTAGCCGATCATAAAATATTGCTTCTAGTGTATGCTACCAATTGCAGAGCTAGGATTGGGCAAGGGCCCACCCTATCTTAATAAATGACACTACATTTCAAATGGTTGATCTGATGATGATGCTGCTAATCTTAATTTGAAAATAAAAGCTAAATGAAATGTTTCCCTCCAGTTTCTATGGCTCCGCCATTGTAGACTAGTAATTAGTGTGTATATATACACATACATACCCGATCAAAGTTACAGCATTGTCAATAGCCCGAAGAGGAGCATTGTCACCAATTATTATCTTTCGAATTGGAGAGACTACTCCGATGGTTAACCCAACAATCTGCACGTAGATGTCGGGATAAGCTAGCCGTGTGTAATTAGTTCCAAACAAATTGCAACATATCTTGGACATACCGCTGCTATTATGCTAGGAGGAACTATCCTCTTGAAGTCGACGTCTCTGGTAAGATTCTTAAACCACCGAACAATCTTCCCCAAAATCTTCATCTGTCAAAACAATTCGTGCGTTATTTCAAGATGGCGCGCGCATGAAACCGAACAAGCTGTCAAGGACAAGTACATCAATGTGTGACAATTAATGTATAACAAATAGTACTATGAATTTAGAAAAGACCTTCTCTTCCTCTGAAGGAACTAGTAGCGGTTCTGTACAAGTACTCTGTGATGAGGTTTCATCAGAAGACACTATGGTGATGATGGCCTCAATATTTGTGTCCGTTTCTTCAATACTTTTATTAGCATAGAACCTCATGATTGGGTACACATAAGACCAAATGTAAACTGCCCCAATCTGTAAAACTAAATTTAAAACAAAAAGATTATAGTATATATACATATAGAGAGAGAAAAAAACTCTCATTCATGATTTATTGGCCAAGAGTCAGCCTATAAAACATAACCAATTATGTGATGACACATCAGCCATTTACACTAATACCCGTCCTATTGAATTTTTTAGCACGGAGCGCCTCGCCCGAATCTATCTTCATTGTTTGAGAGTCTCAACCAATTTATACTGGCCGAGATTCATGATACTATATATATATATATATATATATGTATAACAAATTTTATAGACCTTACCGACATGGAAAGGGAAGTATAAGTTTCTCCATTTGTAGTACATGTTGTTGAATCTCCAAATGGACTATCACTCTCTTCACAAACTTCAGGCACTATAATAAGAAGCAAGTTTCCCAAGTTTCCTGTACATATACTTAATCAAAATATTACACAAAGCAAGATAGTCCTGAGAATTGGTTTGCTTGGCTAAAAAAATCGATGATTCATAAAAAATTGGATACATTTAGGGCGGTCCAATTCTACATATGATCGGCCCAGTGTATGCCAAATCCGTCCTATTGACCCAGTTTGGTCTAAATTGATACATACATAACTACAATTTGACCTACGGTCGACGAGACTAATCCACATGGTCCACCAAACGACCTATTAATTTATCATGACACGTATCACACATGTTCAGATTCAACATATGTAGTTTCTACATTCTCTCTACGTACCAATCAGAATTACGGAGATACCATTGTAAATGCTCTTTAGGAATTGAGGTACAAAACACAATCACACACGTTCATATACTTGTAAATTATATTGTATTGAGCCAAATTCATTCATTCTTACACCACATGAGAGTATTTTCGTATGACGCACGGATCTTCACTTAATTACGTATGTTCAAACTGCATGTGTATACTTGGAAGTCACCGGACAACAACAATACCGCGTTTCTACACCGACATAGTCAACAATATAAACAAGGCCTTGCAGCATGTTATAAAATCTAAATTAAGCTGACCTGCAGAGCAGCAACCAATGACAAGGCCTTGCAGGTGTGGAGGAGTTCTTGCAATTTTGTTAAGTATCCATGCAAGAAATGATCCAATGACAAAAGTAAGAAACACATTCACCGGCATGAACCACCTATATATAATCAACAGATTTTACTTAGCTTTATACATAAATACAGTTATCGATTCCAACATAATTAATGAGCTGACAACAAGATCGAGTTTCGAAAACGTACAACGTAGCCAAACTGTCCAATGTAATTGATTTGGCCAAGTAACCTCCGACAAGTGCGGGAGAGAACACATAGAACACAAGCTGCTCGGTTCAGACACAAGTGATCAATAAAGGTTAACAATTAGAATCAAAGACTACATATGAATGCTGTAGAATATAGGGATATTTACATATGACTACCATCTAATTGACACATTTTGCAGCTGACTAGTCTATTTTTTTTTCGTAAATTTTGACTATTCTATACTAATTTTCATCGCTCTTTCTGTCCATATTTTGTCAGTTAAATTGTGAAATGACCAAAATACTATTTGTACATTTAAATAATTGACTACTTTGTACATTCAGATTTGTGTCAAATGTTAGGGTTTGTATTAAGATTTATGTTGATTGAACAATTTTTGGAATTGTGCTGATATTGTGTTGGATTTGTTAGCCAAATGTTAGGTTTTGTGTTGGTTGAACAAATTTTGAGTTTGTGTTGGATTTGTGTTCGGTTCGTGTTGAGTTTGGGTTGAGTTTTTGTGTTGGATTTGTGTTGAGTTTGTATTCGATTTGTGTTGGATTGAACAAAAAATAAGGGAAGTTGGCAAAACTTTGAATTTTTCGGCAAATATTCATGAACTTGTTATTGACCATTGAAAAAGAAGTAGGGTAAAACTGTCATATCAACTTTTTTTTTTTTGAAGTTATGTATTGTGCACATGATGAAGAAGATGTTTTCTGTCAAAATTAACTGACAGAAAAAACAATAAAAAATACAGGGTAGTCAAAAGTTGAGAAAATAATTTAGATATCCAATTACAAATGTGTCAATTAGAGGGTACTCATCTATAATTATCCTTAAAATATATGTTACTGTTCAAAACACAACCATGTATACTTGGTACCAAATTTATGATCACTTCAAGAAAGCATAAACTGGTTGGTTTTCTCAGCAGAAAATTTTGGTGACAGCTACTTATTTTGTATGTAGTGGAGATTGTGATGTGCATGCCTAGCTACTAGTTCTTTTGTATGACAAAATAATTGAGTTCTTGACTAGTTGGTAGTATATATAGTTAGTAATTGAAAGTTGAAACTTAGTTGTAAATAAAGTTTTATTTCTCAATTGTTTCCGATGCCAATCTAAAAACCAACTACATTATTTGTTTGTCTATACTTTTTGTTAGTTAGTGAATTATCAATAATAATTCTTACATAAATTGGTTATAATCATTTGAGTTCATTGTTATAATAAATGATTATGGGTGAGATTATTGATATACGTTAAAATAAGGGTGGTCAATTATATTTATTTTTTTTAATTGCGGATTAAATTAAATATGAACGAACAAATGTCCTATCTTTAAAAAGAGTGGGTCCCAATTAGGGATTGAAATTAAGTTCAACCAAGAGAATTTTAATTTAAAAATTCTTGCTAATGTAGCATAAAAAAAGTGCAAATATGAAATTTTGAGGAATTCAAATTGAGTTTTTGCAATGTAGATGTTTTTTAAAAAAGTGCAATTGTAAAATTAAGAGGAATTCAAATAGAAGCAGCTTTATTTTTTTAAGAGCTATGTGCATGACACTTTTCAAAATGGAACAAGACGTCTAATGAAAGAAGCAACCATTAAAGACCCGTCTCTTATATTAACGTGGATCTCAATTAGAAATTGAAATTGAAGAGTAAATTTTATCAAAACTCCTTATTTATGTGCCGTTACAAAAATGCCGACATGACAACCAGAGAGACTCAATCTGAGTCCTTCCAATGGAGGTGACATCCACTTCAACAATGTCGGATAAGAATATATATTGTCCTAATTAAACCTAATGGTCAACTTAGTTAATCCTAGCAATTCAATGAATTTAAGATCAAACATTAAGGAAGCTAGGGTAGTGAGTCACGCACATTGCTCAAGAGTTGCCTTGCATTTGGGCCCAAAAGATCCACACGACTGGTGGCTAGTAACAAACCAAGTGCGGTGATCAAAAGTGTCGTCAAAACTGGCATCACTGCCACCACAAACAGATCCCAAAATGCCATTCTTGCTTCTACTCATAAACCTTTCGAGGACTCGAATCAAGAAGATCAAGAAGCTTGCATGCGCGTGCACGTTAACTATGAAATCGATATTCATATATGCATATATGTTCATTAGAATCGTATCGAAAAGATTTCAAACAATTACAAAACAAACACACGTGCACTCACATATTCATATATAGTTATCGATCTATGAGTGCAGAGTACAAAGGCGACGAGTATCTTGATGCGTACCTGTAGATTGTGCGAGACATATACTTATTATCGTAAGTGCTGAACAACAATTTTGAATCACTCCGCTTCCACTATATGCGAATTAAGGGCTCGCAACACTATTTCTCTCAAGCTTGCATGAACATGATCGATAACACAAAGAATGGCAACTATACATATATATATAGCTGATACATATCTTTCCATATGATGTTAATGTCACATCATATATATAATGAAAATTTGTACTGTTTATATATAGTTGATAGCTAGGCAAGCTAGTTGCATGCTGTTTGTCTATTAGTTAAAACGAATAATGTCATATGCATTGAACTATTTACTTAAATCAAATCATATTAGAATATGTACTTCTAATTTAAACTATTTGTCAAATCAAACACCCACCACCAAAACTAAATTTGGTACTATAATCAACTACTGGGACAAACAGTTCAAGACGCTTGGTCATTTCAGTATCTCGGATTTGAGCTTTGGGTGTTTTTGTACCGCGGGTAAGAAAAATATCTAACTTCACGACCACACACGAGTTTATGGCCAATTATTGTTAATGGATGTTATAAGGGAAGCTGAGTATGCAGAAAAACCGACACAGAATTAAAATTTTCACCTTCCACATTTTGCGAAATATGAATTGAGTAAACAATGCCTTGTGACTTGTGACTGCAGTTACGTAACAAGATGAAGCAATTGAATAAACAATACAATATTTTTGGAATAGCATTCATGGATATACTTGTATCACCACTCATTCTCTTATTCCTATTTCTAATTTATCATCGAGATCCGAGTTGTTAAGTCTATTTCAACGTATATTCCTAATTAATTTTGATCCAATTAGCACCTATAAAATATTATAATATACAACATATGAGTATATTGTAGAAGAACTCAGATGCTACAGAGCTAACTAAACTCTTTCGTGATTATAATGATGATGGTTGAGGGGGTAAATGTGTAAGTACAAACCAATGGTACTATAGGGTTATTATGGTCCATAAAATGGTTTCTCTCACTTCCTACTTCCATGCAGTAAGCCAGGGTAACTTCTATGATTTCACTCTCTTTCCTCCTTTTGCTTAGTTGACAGCGCAAACAGGAGGAGAGAGAGTAGAGTTTAACAAACAAGAATTTTGCTTCTAAATTCTAGTTGGACACTAAAAAAGAGCGAAGAGAAAATCACACATACTCACACTGTATTTTACACTTTTTACATTTATTTATCATGAACTTTAATTTGTAACTATTGGTTAACATGTATTATATCAGATAGTTATCCGTTCACTACTCCATCCAATTTTTCGTCTGAGGTGTCAAAAAGATACATTTTTAATTAAAAAAAATAATCATGTCAAACTTACCTTATGAATAAATAAATAAAAACAGACCTTTGATCTTCTTATTTGGTCTTGTCTGGGTAACGTCGCTGCTATTGGGTAACGTCGGCCGAGGAGGAGGTGGCCGAGGGCCTCTCTGTTGCCGTTGCCACCGTCCGAACTAGAGGAGGTCGCTGCCGGACTCGGGAGTGACTCCGTCTAGTTCCGACGCCTCCAAGTACGTGTGTCATTTTTGATTTTCGATCTGGTTTTCTATTGTTGGGTTTCGCCGTAAATGATGGTGGTTCGCCAACCATTAATCAGAGGTAATTGGGTGAGGCTTTTGCTGTGGCTCATGGCGGAGCTGGCCCTAATTGGGGTTGATATTCAGGAGCTGGCTCTAATCCGGCAAAATATGATGAACATGTTCTTGATGAAGAAGAAGGGTAATAGAGTGAAGGACAATTTTG
>JAYMTA010002882.1:0-15472 GCA_036897625.1 Pelargonium cotyledonis | reverse complement strand
AAATTCAAACATTCAAAAGAGATAAATGAATGTTCATCTTTAAACAATATAAGGGCAAAATTGGTATTATAAATATAATAGTTAGTCATATGCCAGACATAAGATGAAAGAGTGTGATTTTCAGTCAAATATAACTTACGGAATGTTCATTTGCAAGTTTAGGCAGTCATCTGCTTTGAAAAAAAAGTTTTAGAGACGCATCTGCTTTGAAAAAAATTTCAAGGGCTAATCTACTTTAAGTCAATAGATCATAGTGTTCATTTGCGATTTCCCCCTCTCTTTTTTCTCAGAACAAGAAATAACTCAAACAAAATGAATATGTCACATAAGTTAAAACAATTAATAAAAACGGTAGTCATTAGTTTGTTGAAAAATTCAGCTGGTAGTTTGTGACTTTTGACAATTGTCACCACTTTAATTTTTTGCTCAAAGTTCAGCCACCAAATTAAGGTGAATTAACACCACCCCCCCCCATCACCGCCAAATAAATTTTACAGCAAATGAAAACATAACATGTGGCTCCCGAGTGCCAAATCACCAAGCTTCACAACTACGATACATGCTCCAAGAGCATGTTCCTAAGTCATAGGAGGCATCCGAGCACGTTTGACCTTGCATGGAGCCAACACGTGTGTCCTAAGTCATGGGACGCACCTAAAATCCTCTACACCACCCTAGGAAGTTGGTTCTCGCCCGAAGCTAATGCGCGTGACATTAGTCAAGGGACATTCCTAATACATGCTTCAATAGAACGTGCCTAAGTCATAGGAGGCACTCAAGGACATCCGACCTCGCATGGAGCTAACGCACGTGCCCTAAGTCATAGGACGGGCCCAAAATCCTCTACAGCGCCCCGGGACGTCTGGCCTCTCCTTAAGCCAATGCGCGTGGTATATGCCATGACCCTCCCTAAGTTCTCGACACTGCATAAAGATGTTTGGCCTTGCTCGGACCCTACGTGCGTACCCTAAATAATGGGATGTGCGATAAGACCTCGATACTACCCGAGGACATCTGACATCGCCCAGAGCCAACGGATGTGCCCTAAGTTATAGGATACAACTGAGGATGTCCAACCTCGCCCGGAACCAATGCACGTGCCCTAAGTCATGAGACGCACCCAAAATCCTCGACATAGCTCGTCACGCGAGGACGTCCGGTCTCTCTCGAGGTCATCGCATGTGCCTATGATAATGGTTATGCTTAGAGTCATTTAAGCTGAAGGCTGAGGGTTTTACAAGTCTATCCACCACTAAGACAAATAAACTAAGTCCTTCACAAGGCCTCATCTGAACCTCGCTCGCTCACCTAAACACGTTTTTAAGAGACTAGACTAGCGACCAACTTAGCCCTAGATCTCGATTTCACCAGCTGTCTATCTAAATCCTAAGCCTTCGAGGCCACCTGAGGTTGATCATTATCAATAAAAAAAAATAAAAATCGCTTCAACACTTGTTGCCTTTCTTTCGGAGCACAACTCTTATTTGGGAGATACATAAATAAAGAAACAATGTCATCTTCACGAAATCCCTATTCAATAGGAATAAGGTTATTGGAATAGAATCCCTTTAGGTGGATGATTTTGGAATCGCTTAGTGGCCTCAATTTGCAACCGTCAAATCTCAAAGGAGAACATTATTAATAATTTGTTTGAATGTTTAGGCATTCCACTCCAACAAGTTTTGAGTATACTTTCAAGTAAGGTGGCTTCTTCTCTTCCCAAGGAGCCGGTATGGGATGGGAACTTTTAGACAAAAGTGGTATCATTAGAGGGCGTCTATGTGCCCCAACCAATCCCCTCGACACTGGAAACCAGTTAAAGCATGCTTGCATTTCTAACCGACTCTATGTCTCTGTACAAGATCGCGTAGCACGGTAATAGGAGAATATAATCTTGCAGAGCGGCTTGTAGGGCTACCATAAGGGGCATTCTACATGTCCCTTTTAACTGTCAGCTAGATGGCAAAATTCTGATCGTTGAAAGAAATGTTATAGACCCTGCACATCTTTGTTAGGTAAGGGATAAAACTCTTGTGAATATGTAATAACGTAAACTTTATCCGCTCTGTTACCATTATCGATATTCTTATCTCCTTATCGGAAAAGAAAATTCAGCCATCATTGCAAGCTCTAGACGAAAGTTTTCAAATAAAACAATATTGAGGTGTATTGTTTACCTTATTCTCTATTCCATCTCAACGCTGCACCACAAAGAAAGTGTTTATATGCCTTACTCTCTAAATATAACTGGACATTCCAAACATTTCATAACTGCTTGCTGCAAATATTTACAAACACAAGACACTGTCATTTACAGCTTAGATATTTGGTCTAGCTGAGCAAGTTGTTGTCGCAAAACCCGTCTCATAACCTTATTAGTGGATGTTCTCGGAAGAGATGACAGGGGCACAACGCTAGAAACCTGCACCAATTTTGCATCATATTTAGTCCAGTACAATGCCAAATATTTGAACAAAGGATCAAAAATTAATTAATACCCGGAACAAAGGATTTAATTTCTTCTGAACTGCTAAATTAAAGGACACTTTCAACTTATTCAAGTCTGCCTTCGAGTGATCTGAATCCTTGAATACAACAGCAATTACCAACCGCTCAGGCCCGCCGCCAGGTAGTGGCACCCCAAATGCAGCTGTCTCAAGGACACTGTTGTCCACTGTGTTACAGATCCGTTCGATCTCAACAGAACTCACCTACCCACACAGAATGGGACAAATTTGACAAGAAAAAGAAAAGAAGCATAAGAGTTTGCTACCAAGTGTAACTTCAATTTGCACTACTTGTTTCTACACAAGACTAATGTTGATCTTGTACAAATTTGGCATATTCCTGGACTAATGCATACCGGATACAACTTACAACTCTCTCAAAATGTGAATAAGAACGATACCATGGCATAAACAAAATTATGAGATTGACAGCAAAATGAAACTTGGGGACCATGCTTTCTATATTAGGCTTAGTGATTAGCTTGCTTCATGATGTGTGTGTGCATGGCATGCAAATTAGGACAGCCCAAGTGGTTGGGTGGGTGGGGGTTTGATGTTTAACCTATATGCCCTCTTATTGTACAAATTAAACAAATAAAAAAATAAAAAATAGGTGCTTGACAACAATATATCTTATCTCAAAACGCAAAACACATACCTTAATGCCTCCGAGATTCATTGTATCATCAGCACGGCCATGTGCATGATAGTATCCTTTAGAAGTACGCTCAAACACATCCCCATGCCTTCGAAGAATCTGGACAGAGGAAGGCAGTTGAAAAAATATGAGTCCTGGATGGAGTGACGATAACATGGATACTGAGAGGATAATAATATACACACCTTTCCATTCCAAATGGGCATTCCTCTGAAGTAAATATTATAATGGTCACCATTCAGCAGTGTACTTGAAGCTCCGAACATGAGAGGGCCAAGTGCCAATTCACCAGTCCCTGGTTCATTTTGTGGCTATGAGTAAACAAGAACAAAATATTAGTTTAGCATCTCAAAGGCAGCACAAAATATGATTGATATTAGCCTTGTTTATCGTCATTTGGAATGATAAAGCAAAACTTACTTTAAAGACATGTTTACAGTTATTTTATGTTATCAGAATTCAGAAGATTTAATGCATGAACAATACCTATCCAAGTGCGAGATTTGATAGAACTGTGTTTATTCACATAAGACTATGCCCAAATTTATAACACACAGGATCGAACTACGATAAATTAAGATTGTTAAATCATACAATATTTCTATCACATAAGATACATGAATTCTCAAACTCCCCCTTAAGTTGAACCATAAACTTCGTATTCACTAAGCTTGTTACATACGTACTCAATTAGAAGACCTTGAAGTGACTTTGTTAAGGCATCTGCTAGTTTATGGTTGGAGTTGACAAAATCAATAACAATGGCTCCTCCGAACAACTTTTCTCTTACAAGAGGACGATCTATTTCATTGTGTTTGGTCTCCTCGTGGAAAACCGGATTGGAGACAATGTGTATGCCGTCTGATTGTCATATATAAGTTTCTTTGGAGATATCTTGCAAAACTTCAATTCTTCTGACAGTTGCTTGAAAAGTACGAACTCACATGTTACATTAGCCATTGCTCCATATTTTGTTTCTTTCTTTTTCACAAGCCTAAGTTACCTCCAAATAAAACACAATACCCTAAAGTTGACCTCCGGTCAAAAGGGCATCCTACCCAACATGCATCTGAATAGTAGCTCATCTCCATATGCTCATTTATCTCGTAGAGTAAACCTTTTTCAAGAGCTCTTTTGATGTACTTCAAAATCCGGATAGTAGCTTCCCAATGGATATCAAATGGGGAGTTTAAAAACTGACTTACTACAATCACAACAAATGAGATATCAGGTCAGTTACTGTGAGATAGTTAAGTCTACATACCAATCTCTAAAATTTGCCTTTATTTGCTAAGTCTCCCCATGTCCTGATAGGAGTCTCACATTCAAGTCCATTGGTATGAAAACTGGTTTTGCATCTAAGAACCTGTTTCTTCATGAATATCCAACCTTGTGACTATGCTACCTCAATTCTCAAAAAGTGCCTAATCTTTTCCAAATCTTTGGTTTGAAAATGCCTGAAAAAGTGATCTTTCAGGTGTCGAATTCCGTTAGTATCGCTTCGGGTAATAAATATATCATTGAATCCCTTAAAGGTCTGAGACAAAATACCGTTCAATGATCCTAGCAACATGTGATCTAATCTAGACAAAACAATTGCGTCAAGAACTTAAGTTCACAGAAATCTCTCGAATGGAGTTCGATGTTCGTGAAAAGATAAAACACGTTGAAAGTGATTGGCATTTCATCCGAGAGAATATCTCGTCTAGATGTATCACCACCAGTCAGGTCAGCTCCAACAAGCAGATAGCATATATTCTCACCAAATCCCTAAAAAAGGTCCGCATATTGAATACATTTGCAGCAATTTTGGAACATATAATCAATATGCTCCACCTTGTGGGAGAGTGTTAGAGTTGATTGTGTATAATTGATTATGTATAATTAAACATGTCAAATGCATCAATGGAAAATCAAATGGATACGATTATTTTCAGTTTAGACGATTGAGCTGAAGAGAAAAAAATAAATAACACCTTTCTTAAATTAGATCAGGAGAGTTACTTTGGGTATATAATAACTATATCGAATCCATGATAATCCAGGCAAGGGTCTTAAAATTATTTATGATGGATATGAACATCATATTAGATTTGGCAATTCAATCCAACTTGAAATCAAACGTTTAATATAACCTTATAATGGATATCAAAATCTAATCCATTTCCCTATCCACACGATCAAACATAGCCTCATAATGTTGATCTTCTGTACTTACGTATGTTGAATTGATTATGTATTATTTTGTCATAATTTACTTTCCTAGTCTAGAAATTAGGAAGTTCTATATATTGTATCTGTTCTGCGCACAATTGGTTATTGAGAAATAAACAAATACACTCACTGTGAGAAACACATGCACGAATTTTAAATGCCACAGCAGGAATCTAAAACTACAGTTTCTACACAACATAAATGTGGATATATTGCACTTATACTACTATAGAACTAGCATTATGAAATTTAAGAGAGGATTGGTGCTTACGATAGGATTCCCATCACTGCCAAGAATAAACAAACTACAGCCCATAGCTGGTGTGCTGAAAGCAGCCAATGATTGAGCCTGCACTAATGAGCCCGAAACAAATGCACCACCAATCTCTGTTCCCCCACAATATTCAATAACGGGCTTGTAGCATACACTTCCCATTAGCCATAGGTACTCATCAACATTAGATGCTTCGCCGGTAGAACCGAAGCAACTATGTACATTCCAAGATAACAGATATCCATTACATGAATCAAACATTTGAATGAAAATCCATGATACAAAGTTACATCTAGAACTGACACTTACCGGATAGTGGACCAATCATAGCCAGCTGTGCAATTACTACTTTTCCATGCCTTAACAATACTAGGGATCACACCAAGCATTGTTACCTTAGCATCCTGGAAAGATATTGGAAGAATTTCAATAAACTTGTAAAATAAGTGAAGCACCTAATATATAAAATATATTAAAATTCAATAATGAAGTTAATAAAACATTCTTAGAATTCTAAGAGATTCTTGAAAACCATGTGCCTTCAGAAAGTATATGACATGCATATCAGTGTACAACAGAAATATCTAGTCCCAATGTTGTATAGCAGAAATAGGGTCCCAAATTAAAGGATACAAACGCACCGCACTCTGGTTAAATGAAGCCATTTCGAGTGGGAAAAGTATGTGGCATGCGTATGAAAAAGTAGACAAAATCATCAAATAAGAATAAAATATGAAAATCTCAGTTGCTGTGGAAAGGTAAAAAGAAAAAAAAATTGAATGCAGAAGTCTTATTACCAAATCGGAAAAAAATAATATACTTCATATAAGAGGAGTAATAAAATCAGAGAACTTCAGCAGTACAACACACACAGAAACACCATGAGAAATGGCAAACTATAAGTAATTTGTATACCCAAAAATAAGGGTATCTTTTCTTTTAGGTAAGCAAATCGAACATGAACTGCCATAATATCCTTAATATAATTAGTCCAAAATACTTCACTATATTACAGCAAAGAGAAATGGGGGAACATGAGGGAAGTCAAACATTGTTAAAATTATCCTCCATTTTCACAGAGTCAAATGACACTTATTTTGGGACAGAAAGTGTAACGAAGATGATGAAAGATGCTGAGAGAGCGCTAGACTGTTGGCATCAGGCTCTCGTTGATGAAATGACTGTGTTACACTCAAATGGCACATGGGAATCGGTATCCTGATCTCTAGGAACAATCATTGTTGGTTGTCTGTGGATTTTTACTCATAAAATTGGTCCCGATGGCAAAATTGAACGACTCAAGGCCCGTCTTGTTACAAAAGGCTCCTTCTCTTATCCATGGGAGCAATGAGCAATTGGTCTCTTCATCAGCTTGATATCAATAATGTTTTTCCCCATAGTGACTTACAAGAGGAAGTATATATGTAGCAACCACCTGGATTTGTTGCTCAGGAAGAGTCAGGATTAATTTGCAAACTTCACAAGTCTCTTTATAGCGTCAAACAATCTCCCATAGCTTGGTTTGGTAGATTTGGTAATGTGTTTCAAGCATTTGGCATGAAACGAAATAACGCTAGTCATTTTGTTTTCTATCGTCATTCCTCATCACAGTGCATCTACATAATAGTATATGTCGATGACATTGTTATTAATTGGAGTGATAATGAAGAAATCCAACAACTAAAAGATAATTTGTTTAAGCCTTATAAACCAAAGACCTAGAAAAACTCAAGTTCTTCTAAGGAATTGAGGTAGCACAATCGCAAGGTGCAATTTCGTTCTCAGCAAAAGTATGTTGTGGACATTCTTAAGGAAGTTGACTTGTTAGACGCTAATCCAGTTGATACTCCTTTGGACCCAAATGTGAAACTTCTTCCAGGACAGGGGGGGTCAATTGACTAATTAGGGTAAGTATCGAAGACAAGAAGGCAGACTCAATCATCTCACAGTAATTGGACCAGATATCTCATTTGCTGCTATAGTGAGTCAATTTTTGAAGTACATCAAAGGAGCTCCGGAAAAAGGTTTGCTCTATGAGAATAAAGGGGATATAGAGTGTGTTGTTACCCAGATGCAGATTGGGCAGGATATCCTTGCAATCAAAGGTCAACATCAGGATAGTGTATCTTGTTTGGAGGTAACTTAGTATGTTGGAAAGCAAGAAACACACTGTAGTGGCAAGATCAAGTACAGAAATAGAATATTGAGCCATGGTGAATGCAACACGTAAGCTCATATGGTTCAAAAAATACTTCTAGAAGAATTAAAGTTCTGTATAACAATTCTAATAAAGCTTATATGCGACAATCAAGCCACTCAACACATTGCCCTCTATCCAGTCTTTCATGTGACATGTGCGGAAACACATTGAGATCGAGTGCCACTTTGTAAGAGAATAATTGGTTAAAGTAGTCATTGTTACTGAGTTTGTCAACTCTAATAATCAACTAGCATTTGTCTTTACAAAGTCACTTAGGAGCCCTCGAGGAGAGTATATATGTAACAAGGTATGCGTGTATGATATGTATGCTCCAACTTAAAGGGGGGGGGTGTTAGAGTATTTGAATATTTAATTATTACTATAAATTAGGAATTGATAGAATCTTTAGGATCTTTATTGTTTCTCCTTGTATTATCATTACGGTTTTACCCATTGTGAATAAATAAATCATTTTCTCTCAAACTTCAGGATATACAACAGAATCAATGAAAAGCATTTTGACAAGATGGAAACAAAACTACCTGAATGAACTTGGCAAAACCAGAACCAAGGGGAGATCCATTATATAAGGCCATGGAAGCCCCATTTAATAATGAAGCATAAACTAGCCAAGGACCCATCATCCATCCAAGGTTAGTGGGCCAAGCAACAATGTCACCTTTATGGATATCCATGTGGCACCATGCATCTGCAGCAGCTTTAATAGGAGTTGCATTGGTCCATGGAATTGCCTTTGGCTCCCCTACATCAGAAAATAGGTCCAGTAAAGCCTCTCAATCGTAATAACAAGGCAATTTCAATTGCACTAGTTTACACATCTTCTTTGTTAATATTGAATGTCAAACTGAAGAGAACAAACTTGATTGAGGAAAGACTGCAATGAAATGTCACCACCAGCACAACAAAAAAGGTAATACATAATTTCTAAAGTTTTTAACTTTGTGATTGTCAAGTCCATCCATATAATATTGAGTGTCAAACTGAAGAGAACAAAATTGATTGAGGAAAGACTACAATGAAGTTACCTGTAGTTCCAGATGAAAAAAGAATGTTTGTAAACGATTCTATTGGCATTTCCACAGCAGCAAATTCAATTCCTCTGCAGGTGATGTGTGATAATGAACAAATGAAGCTCAGTTAAAAAGGTTCTTAAACATATCTCAGGAAAAAATAAATAACAATAAATAAATAAAAAGGCCACATGACTGCACTTTGATAAATGTTATTTTTCCTCAAAAATCAAAGTTAATAGATGTATAATTATCAGGAAGAAAAAGAAAAAAAAAACTAAATACTATCAATATTAATTACTGACAAATCTTCTTTCTTCGAACTCATGGCTGTTAAACATACAATTCTCAATCAATAAAAAACATACATAATGTTGATGTCAAAATTGTGTTGTATTGGCTGATAATTACATTCCACATTAACCATGTCTATTGTTCTATAATGTCATTTTCATGTATCTCTAATTTATCACTGTTTCCACAATGGTTGGTGAAGAAGAATTGTGAAAATAAATATAATTTAACAATATCGCATAAGACGCAGATTATGGTGCATACTTGAAATCCTTGACTCTTTCCAGAAAATCTTGCCAGGAAAAATCCTCGTCACGTAACTTCACACTAAGGCCAGAGCCTCTGGCAGGGATGACAATTGCCTGAGGTGCCTGTGCATCCACAACTCTACTGCACAACTGAAGCCATCTTGTGAGAAATAGGGTTTTTTCTACTGTGTAGCTAGAGGAAAATAAGAACTTCACCTATACAAGGGAAGAGTTTTGTCACCACGAACAATAACATCCTGACCACAACATTTGAAAGAAAAAAATAATGTCAGAAAAAATATTCAAATAAAAAAGGATTATAATAACCTGAATAGCGGAGTGAGAAAAATAATGAACTTCACGCCCAAATACAATGGTAAAACCAAATGAAAGAAATAATCCTGAAATGACTAGGGAATCAAGGCGTGACCAGTCATCTTGCTTATTTGATTTGATTGCATGTTCGAAATGTACTTGTTTGCTTATAATATGTTAATTTTAATTTGAAATATTATCAAGTTTGTTTCAATACCATTAAAAACCATAAATAGACATAATATGTTCTATATAAAATTAATATTATTAGTTAAAAAATTAGTGTTATAGCAAATCATGTCGTTTTTTTTTTATATGGTCAATCACGGCATGAATTGGTATGGTACAACATAGCTTAGCAGTGCCCTCTAGTTTATGTGGAAAACAAATATTCTTAATTACAAATTAACGTGTCGTAGCGGATCATGTCCTTTTTTTAAATGGTGAACGTGTTGTGTCGTGAATCGTTATGGACTGTATGGTACAGCATAGCTTAGCAGTGCCATCTAGATTTATCTTTAAATTAGTGTCCTCAATTAACTTGCTACAAATTTCATATTTTTCCTCGCTTCTAAATTCTAATGATATATTGAGTTAAGCAAGAGAAATTAAAATTTTAAAGAGAGAGAGATGGGAGCGGGAGTAAAGAAAAAACTGCAATCACAACATCAAGGAAAGAGATTAACTTATTAACTTATTGATTACAGTACATAAATCTAGGATGATGAGACACAGAGAGAGAGAGAGAGAGAGAGAGAGAGAGAGAGAAAGACTAGTAACCTGAGTAAATATGGCTTTTGCTTTTGATATTTTAAGCCTTGTTGAAATTTCACTTGCAGCAAAACTGTCAGCAATGGATACAACTACATAGCCTGCTAAAACAATAGCAAGGTATATAACCACAGAATTAACATGCATTGGCATGTCAATTGCAACTGCAGATCCTCTGTCCAAACCCAGTTCTCTGAGAGCATATGCAACCAACCTACAAGTTATAATGGCAACAAAATTTTACATTACAGAGTACTTGGAGTTCATATTAGTTTGGAGAGAAATATGGTATATTACTAATCAAAACATCTTGTTAATAAAATCAAAGGAAAAATCTGCCATGGTTTCCTTCCACAGCACCTAGCAGGCAAATGATGATTGCCAATAATTAAATAAAATAGTATTCTATAGATACTGCTACCTTTCCTATAAGCTTTGGTTACTTAAATCCAAGAACATAATATTTATATATCAAGTGGAGAGTCAAATACTACTTAACCAAGGAAACTACGAATGTAGGCAAACTTACAACAAACATGAAAAAGTTTCTTTTATTTGGTGAAATCAGGAAACACAAAGCAGAAACCCACAACATAGCCCTACAATGATGTTCGATGAACTACGCTCCTGTTTAAACAATATCATGGTATTCTGGGTATACGGCTATAACTGAATATCATTCATTTCACAACACTTTCATCTTTATATACTACAATACAATCATGCTCGCATGATAAGTTGTATTACTCAAACTCCAATTAGGATGGTAAACAGATATGAATCCAGTAGAACTGCCAGGCAAGTCAACATTAAAGGTTTTCTCCCCTATGTCCTCGTGTACTCCTGAGATGGGAGAATGATCTAGTAATCAGTGAAAAGAGTTGTTTTCAATTATGGCAAATTACATCATCATATTGGAGTTTCAGTGAATCTTGGTCATCATTTTGTTCATTTCAAGGTAATAGTATCACTGATTCCTTTCTCTGCCTTTTTGACAGGTTATTTCATGAATTCCCACTTTGTGCCTCAATTATGTTACCTATTAAAGTAAATATGAACTAATTTGGTTTTCTGTTGAAACTTTCATTAAAACTATTAGAATATATGACACACCGTATGCTTATGGAGTGGTACACAAAAATCAGTATTATATTTTTGTTAGTAATGAAAATCCCATATCAAGACAGAGTATGTCTTGTGGTCGCAGGCAACTGATCCTAACCCACATCCTTAAATGCTTTTTCTAACGAAATCAAACTTTTAACTGGCTTACATAATTCTCATCAAAATATTCTCTTTACTTTCTCATTTATTCCAATTTAGTCCCTGTACTTGCTTGTGTACTAATTTAATCAACAGTTCAAGCTTTTGTTTCAATTTATTCCAAAGTAAGCTAAAACTTTTTCCAGTTGAGGACGTTCTGTTAAAATGACTAATGAATCCATTATGTTAACTATAAAGCCGTCAGGAAAAAAAATTATGTCAAATTGCTGATGCGGCAAAAAATGTCATAATATTACATATTTAAAATGTAAATAATAAATTGATAAAAAATGTTTAAATTTAGTAATATAACATCAATTGACCATTTTGCCCCTAATCAAACTTTCAACAGATTGTCCATGCCAATCATTTAATTCCAGCAACCAAATCGTCACCATTTTTAGCAACATCAGCATTCTTTTATTTAAAAATTATTTTCTATTCTTTTTTTACGGTGTTAGTTACCTTAATCGATTATGTTAGGCAATTTTTAGCTTATTTTGGACTAAATCAGAACAAACGCTTGAACATTGGGCTAAACTGAAACAAAAAATGGTAGTGTGACTATTTTGGAACTTTTTCCTATGAAATATTAAAATTGGCTTTCACAAACAAAGAGAGAAGTAAAACGAATTTTGGAGCTTGAAAGTGACTTACCAAACATTTCCACGCAGCTCCTCAAATGTCATCCTTTTCACAGGCTGATCATCATCTCCTTCATCCCGCCATACTAGTACTCTATCATTCAGACTCCTCTTTTTATTCAAACTCAAGCAATTCTTTGCTGGATTAAAATATGCCCCAGGAAGCCATTGCCCACCTGGGTATGACAACAGTTCTCTCCCTGAGGAAGCCTCGTGTAAGATGCAATGGGGAGATACTGAAAATGATACATCTAATTCACTGAGGATAGCTTTCCAATAAACCTGGGGAAAAGCAAAGACAAAGATAGGAGACCAGATGCGCACTATTGAACACCAAAAATGCTGATGCAAAATTGTAATATTCTGTTAGAAATAAAATCCTGATATCATCTAGTACTACCTCCGGATTTGACACAGAAAAGTCCTGGAAATCAGAGAAGCTTGAGATGGGATCCTTATATTTCAAACCCAAAAACTCTTTACCTCGTCTTTCTAATAGATTGCCAACATTTGTTAAGATTGCAGTCTCTCTGTCCAAAAGACAAACAGCATTAGGAAATCTATCAACCATAACATTACTTAATACATACAGGTGTACATAGTCCACCTATTAAATATACATACAAATACACAACAAAATACACTGAGATCCCAAATTGTCAACATGCAATGAATATTAAAAAAAATCTTACTATCCTACAGGATCAGCCTCGTGCTGCACAAGACTGTCTAACTCTGGTGTTGGTGAGTCTAATACCTGGCATCTAGTACAACTTCACATAATAATCTACATGCTTTGCCATTCATATCAATTGCTGATCATATATATCTGACAGTCATCACGCTTTGATTTAGATACCAACTTTGGTTTACGCAAAAATGCATACTATGCATAATTCACTTTCTCATAAATCACCAATCCAATTCGATTTGGTAAACTCGGTCAAATAGATAACAGTTTCATATTCGACTGTTAGTGTAATATGAAATCAAGTGCTCGATAAACGTTGGAGAAGAGGAGGGAGGAGGCTTACGGGTCGGGTATCCACGCAGGTGGGTCGGGGCCGAAGTCCTTGTAACAGCCATAGAACAGCATCTGGTGGAAGGAGAAGGGAAGGGAAGGGCTAAAGAGATGGTTAGAGATGTGTTTCCACGTCGCCGGTGTGCCAGCTCCGTACATGGCGATGACTCCGGCGAGATCATCGTGGAGCTTCTCTGCAGTATGAGGGGGTATTCCGAGAGCTTCGATGTCGGATTTGGTGATGGAGTCTAGGGCTTTGTACGTATGCATTGGATTTCTCGCGGATGAGGTGAGAGTGGAAGAAGGAAGATTGAAGGTAGAGACGATGGTGAGTGAGAGTGAGAGGATTGGATTATGAAGGAAGTCATTGCCGTGAGACTCTTTCTTTCTTCCGTTGATGAATCATGAATTTTAAATTTACATTACTGCCCCACCATTGCTTCGCTTTCGCTTTCACTCCCCTAATTTACATAGGGGGGCATTTGCAGGATTGTTTTTGGTTACCGAATACAATGTACTTACATTTTTAAAAATATGTTCATAAGGGTGAAATGGCCCAATACGACTTACGTCTATTTTGGAGTTGCCCATCAATTGGGGTTTTGCTTATGGGCAAATTGTAGAGATACCCTATGAAAAATTAACTAATTGCAGAGAATTTATAAGAAAAATGTACTTTCGCATAAAACCTATCATAATTTTGCTACAGTTGTTTTTACCGTTAAAATGGATGGATTTTTTAACAGATGTTGGTTAATTTTTTTTAATGACTGGAATGCCCTTCTTCTTCTTCCTCTTGATGCCCTTGAAGATTCCGGCGACCATATAAATTTTCCGGTCGTCGGAATCTGCATTTTCACCGGAAAATATGAACAAAAAGTAATCAAACCAAAAATCAAATGATCAAATTATCACAAACATGATGTTGGAAATTTATACTTAGAACCATACATCAAATTATCACCCAAAATCAATTGAAACAATAAAATTCGTGAACCAAAAATTGAAAAAAAAAAATGAACCTCGTCGAGCAACTACCCAAACACATACAACTCCCCAAAGAAAAAGGAACCGCCTCCTAGACATGTCCCCGTTGGACATGTCCCCACTGGCCAAGTCCCCTAATTAAAGTCAAGTCCCTGGGACCAAACCACAGACCTCCGTGACAACTGTACATGAACTGGAACAGCTCATCACCGACTGTCCAAGACAGCTCGAGCGTGCACCCCAAGTTAGAGTAAGCCTATAAATACCCCCATTTTCAGGTAAGAAAGGGGACCCCCAATTCCGGATCCAATTCTTTCCTAACTAAAACTCTACTTCTCGAACCTCAGTTCATATTTCCTTCCTTTCTTTAGACCAAGTCACTGATTCTCACGCCGGAGGCGGTGAACCGAAACCCCAACCCCGGTTTCATTTTTCTTTGGTGTTTGTTTTGTAGACCTCGGAGATGAAGATCCAGGATCGTTAGTTGTATCAACCGGAAGTTTAACATTCAGGTTGCCGCCTATTCTTCGTCGGTATCGGAAATTCTCTACAGATCTACTCGCCTTCACACTTCTCTCACGTATTCGAGCCTTCATCAAAAAAGGTTCAAACAGTTGGTTCCATTGCCGGGAATGTTTGAAAGTCGCATTCCAGATCTGAGTAGATTGTCGAGAATTTCTACATTTCACCTATGGCGAAGATGATTCGGAAGGAGCAACTCGAGCGGCTCAAACAACTGCGATGCCGACCTCACCACCAGTGACTCACAGTCAAGGCGCTACGCCTCATCCTCGGCCAGGCACCGCAGATCGGGCTGGATATTGCGCTAAGCAAATCGTCGATAGAAATCCTAAAGTCTTCAAAGAAGCTTCAGCATAAGGAATGCGTGAGCCTGGTCGGACTCTCATATCTACTTCTCAGGGAGTTCAATCGCACGGTACTCAAAGCCCGAGCGTAACTGCCATTCCGACTCGGCAGGAGTTCAAAGTTGCAGAGTTCGGGAAAGCATGGCATCTCCACCTGAGAAAATGATCATGCGTCACCA
>JAYMTA010002881.1:0-15473 GCA_036897625.1 Pelargonium cotyledonis | reverse complement strand
AGAAAGTGTATTTGTGGCATAAGCATTTAGCTCCGATGAGGAAGATGTCATAGACAGCACCGGAGAGTGCACACTCAGTCCCGGAGCATTCCACAGTCTCAGAGAAGCTTCTGGGTTCGGCGGTGCCGACAGTATCTCCGGCGAAAGAGTTGGGGACCGGAGATATTTTCCTGGAACGCCTGACTTTCTAGGCGGCGGCGATTCTCTTTCCGATGACGACGAAGAGTGGAATGTTACAGGTTTTGGAGATTTGGGTTGCGATTCTCTTGGACTCAAACTAACCGGTGGCGAGAGACTGATCGAATGCGACCTCGCCGGAGAGCCCGAAGTGGAAGACGAGTTCGAGCTAGAGCTAGAATGGCTGATTCTGGATTCAAAATTTTCAGCTCCGACGACGTCGTACGATCTACTGGACTCGAATCCGCCGCCGAGAGACCCTCTCGGCGAATAAAACTCCTCATCCTCATCGGCCGTTGAGCTCACATAGCCATTCCCACAATTTTGTCTACAACTCCGGTTGCTCTGCCGGGAAAGCGGTGGTAATGGACGGAGCTCCGGCGAGTCCAGCTTCGACACGGCTCCGACATTGCCTTCATCGACCCGGCGAGAGCTCACAAGAGTTTCCAGATAAAGAAACTCAGAGCTCGTAGAACTGAGCCTTTGCTTCTGTTTAGCTCCTCCGAGTCCTTTGCCGTCGGCGAGTTCGGGAGCTCGTTGCCGGCGAAAGTAACAAAACAGAGCAAGAGCGGCGAAAACGGCAGCGGTGGAGACCGCAGCGGCGGCGAGGAGCTTGGAGGGGTATGTGGAGGTGTGGCGGTGGGGAAGCACGAGGGAGGAGAGGTTGGCCGGGAAGGAGACGAAGGTGATCGGAGACGGCGGCGGAGGAGGAGGAGAAGGGTAGGTCGGAAAAAATGGAGAGGCTTTAGGGGTAGAAGAGGAAAATGGGAACTTGTGTTTTGGTGATGGAGGAGAAAGGGACGGTGGGTCGGAGGGAGGTAGCGAGTTTTGCGGAAAGAACGGTGGTTGGTGGAGGCTCCGGCGGCCGGAGGTGGTGGAGGGTGCGCAGGAAAAGAGAAGGAAGAAGGAGAAGAAGAGTGAGGAAGTGAGCATTATTGGGAGAGAAATATGGTGGTTGTGGTGGAAATGGTGGTGTGAGGATTATTTTCTGTTTGTTTCTCGGGAAAAAGAGGTTGGTGAGAAAGAGATAGAGAGGGAAAGGTGGTGCATCCAGCTAAGATTCTGCTACTGTTTTTTTTTTTTTTTTTTACTTTTTACCTCAAATTTCACACTGAAGTGTCAATTGTGGACAATGAAGTGGGTTTTTTTTTCCTGCATTATTTAGATTTCGGAGCAATCGAGTTTACACTTAACAATTCGAGTTTTAGTCTGATTTTTTTCTACTTTAAAAGGTCTTGCACGGCATGTAACAAATGCAAATTTCGATTTCTTGATACAAATTGCAAGGTTTAGTGTGACTCATAAGAATTACAATTTTCAAATTTTCAGTACAAAATTTGTAAGTTTAATATAAAGTTAACAATTCAAACTTCAATTTAAATCGAGTTTTACGGATATTGGTTGAAAGGGACTCACCAGATTCACAAAAGGTACAAGTTTTAAGTCAGTTTGATTTCAGGTTTTACATATTAAATGTGTGATCTTGTGTAATTTTGTTTATTCGTACCGTTCCAAAATTAAGATTATGAGTTCAAAAGAAAAATAAGGTAGTTGATTAAAATGATTTGATATGTTGATCAATAAGTTCAAATTGTTGATTAAATTTATCTTGACAAATGGATCATTTATTGAATCATCCAAATCCATATTTCTCATTTTTCTTTCTTTGTTACTTGGTTGAATAGATCAAATCTAATGCCAAATTCAAATTTAAATTCAAGTTAGATTGAATTCATTAAGTAAAATTAAATCAATGATTCCTCATTGGTAAAATCTTTCACTAACCTTTTTTTTTTTTTTTTTTTTTGTCTTTTATAGATTTATTTATGATCCAACATTATTCATATTTGTTTTGAATCTTTATGACATTGAAAACATAAAAAAGCAATTGATTTGAAAGTGAAATTTCTCCAACAAAAAGGATTCAAGATAGTATTAAAAAGAGGAAGGAAATGAAAGCAAAGGCATGATGTGAAAAGGATTGTCTTTCCTTTATTTTTGCTCTCTTTTCCTTATTTTTTTGGCATCATTAACACCAAATTATTTCATAATTTCCATCTACAAATTATTATTATTATTATTAGTATCCACAAAAACCAAACATACAATGACCCACAAATATGAGAAATTATGAAAACCTACTTTTTCAAGATATGGGTTAGTATGACAATCCAAATGGTTCCAAAATTAACAATTCAAAGAACTAAAATTTACTTTCTTTTGTAACCAATATGCAGAATTTATGTTTCATATTTTTTCAACTACTTGTACTAAGCTTATGCATGAGATTTATTATTGTCTCTTTTTTAAGGTAACATAGTACTTTTATTTTTAATTTATGGAATCCATACAAAGAACATCAGAAATATGATCAATTGGAACTTGAGAACCCAACCAACCTATCGACGCTGAGATTATTACACTAGAGAAACGAGCCAAATGATGAACAAACCTAAACTCGACCACCTCAAAATGAGGCAAAACGACAATATGTCACATATAACAAGACCTAAGGCACGAGAATCCTCCCCTCCGGTCTTAATTGCTTGAATCACTAACTCACATCAGACTCGACAACTATATTGATTCAACCTTTATCTTTGATCCACAATACCGCCTCACGGATAGTCAGCACCTCCACAAGAATGGGATCGAGAGCTCCAACCCACCCCGCCCGACCCCCTCCGCAACACAAGCCCAACCAATCTAGTACAATCCAACCACCCCGAGCTCCAACCCACCCCGCTCGGGTTCATTGCCTTTAGAATAGTCCAACGGTTGCAAGATTATAATGGGATTGGCTTTTTAGGATGCTTACAAATGAATGATGAAAGAGAGGAAAAAATAAAAAGAGAAGTTTGGCTAAAAAAAAGTGCAATTGGAGATACTTTGCCATGACATAATTGGAATAATTCTTTTGCATGTATTTACAAAAGGAAACAATTTATGGTCCTCCCAAAAACAAAAGTTAATTTTGCCCTAAAAATAGTAAAATCCACATCCCAACATTTTATGTTCTATGTTAATCTCACTTATTATTACATATGAAAGGAACAAGACTCACTAAAACAACAAAGCATATGTTGTTTGTCAAAACATGCCTAGTTTGCTCTCCAATTGGACTTGTGTTTGGTTGATTTTGCTTCCTCCACAGGAACCATTTTCCGACCAAAAAAAAAAAACAGACAGTGACTGCTCCAAAACCAACTTGTTTACTATCATGTGAATATGTGATTGAGACAACTCCAGAAACACCTCATTTCTTGTGAAAAAAATAAACACAAAACAGTGAAAAATAGATTGAATATCACCAATAAACCATTTTCAATACCAGAAATAGCTCCACATATATGGTATGCACACTATATGCAACATATGATATAGTTCGGGTTAAAGTCAATGAAACGGTCTACAAATGACTCCTCTCAGACTCCACAAAAAGCATTGCTTGGTAAATTTACTACAAGCGAAGAACATCGGGAGGAAAGGAAAATTAGGTCCAATAATGGTAAACAATAGACAACACAACTGAAGAAGCTTTAACTTTAACAGCAACAATCCCTAAATTCCCATGTAATGCACATATATACATACTATACATGGCAAAAGATGTCAAATGGAAAGGTAGTCCAATAATGAAAAACAGTAGACAACATGGCGATTTTCGCACACTCGAATAAGCTTTAACACCAACAGCAACACAAAAAATTATGACTCTTTTCAGACTCCACAGAAAGGAATTTTTGACAAGTCTATGCTAGGAAGTCCCAGAAACTATTGCTAGTTTAACAAGACATTGATAAATTTACCATTAGCAAAGAATGTGGAAAGGAAAGGTAAATTAAGCCCAATAATGGAAAACAATAGACAGCGCGACAATTCTTGAACACTCAGAAGATTTAACACCACCAGCAACAATCCCTACATTTCCTGCTTCTCTCTGCTTACAAAAAATATTTCACCACAACTATTTCGGATAGTTTCGTGTGGATATTACATATTACCTTATGCTTACTACCCCTATGGACAATTAGGACATGTTAGTCGTCATCAAGGACAAAATATGGGGAAAAGTAACCAATATACACTTCCCCATCCCCAAAAACCAACTTTTCCAAGAACTCAATACCGCGAAACTCTAGTTCGGACTCAATATAGAACTAAACTATAAACTTCTAAAAGGGAAAAGATTACAATAATTGTCACTCCTGTCCAATGCTCCAAAAAACTGAGAAAAAGGAATACGTCCAATTATATCATACCCGTGTTATGATACAAAAAAGTCCATTTCAGCATTTTTTTTACCTTGCCTCCAAATGTTCTTTGATGGGTGGTTCACCTTTCGATATGTTTGATCAATTTGGAGGCCGCTCTGCAATGAAAAGCATAATCAATAAGGAATTATGACAACTATTAGAAACAAAAGCTTCTGAAGATCTATCTATGTACATTCTTTTCACTGAAATTGGGCAACACACTGCAATCATCAGCCTTTATTCCCATCTATTTTTCAAACAAAATTGCTCATTCCACTTTGACCAAGAATCGGGTAGGTACGTAATTAAAACTATTGATCATAAAGGCCTCAATCATCACATGTTTGACAATTACTTTAGGATGTTATATCTAATCCAAAAAGCTCAAATTAATAATGATGCTAAAGCTTAATATCACCATGAAAAATTTATCATATACATATTTCATGTCCATGCAGGAACTATAAATACATCTATAGTTTAATCAAAAATAATTTAACAGGGAATGCCACCAAAAGCAAGCTGGTATCCATGTCTTTGAGGTCTGTGTTTACAAATGAAAAACAGAGATGTTTAAATAGAATAATACAGTCGTAGAGGTTTGTAAATAACTCAAACTTGGGTTCTCCTAGATTGGTCCATCACAAGTCCAACTTGTCAATATATGCATGAACTATTAAGGCACGTGACATGCAGAATACTTATCAATTTATATTGGAAATGAATAGACGGGTACCTCAGGTAATTTGAAGATGCAAGTGCAAGACCTCTCCAATCTTTTAACGACAAGCAACTGAAGATAACAAAAAATTATATACACCAGCCTTTCAGCCCGCTACCCTTATCGCACCCATTTCATCTATTTTCGAGCTCTTATGCTGGAACAATTTTTTTTAATAGATGAGAGAACTTCATTAAGGGTAAATAAGTAGGAGAAGATAGGACATAAGAAACAACAAAATGATTCAACTTTTAATTCAAAACTTTCTTGACTATATTACCTTACTTTTCTTGTGTCTGTGTATGTCACTCATTTCTTCGTCTCCATCATGCTTCCTTTTCTGATATCACGAAAAGATAGAACAAGATTCATGAGTGGCAATCCATTGAAACATTTAATAAAATTTTGATGAGCTCAACAAAGAAATACATTATTTGAAAACAATAATAAAAAAAGGTTATGCTGAAATTGGATTGAGGAGGTTGACAAAAAAACTGAGTCCATAATGTGTTCCACATTATTTATATTCCCGGATCCAAAGACATATGCAGTCTTCAGTTCAAAAAAGATTGTCACTCATGCACCACCAAAACAAAAAGTGAAAAAAAATCATAGTAATTGCTAAGTCAGGATTTTTACAATTTTTTCGTTTTTTCACAAAGCTTACTAAGAGCTCAATAATCCAACCTTATCATGGTGCTTCTTTGTTTGATCAGCCCCAGACTCGTGATGCCCGCTTTTATCTTTTTTCTTCTCCTTGTCTCTGTCCTTGTCTTTACTTCTATCTTTATGGCGATGCTTGTGCTTCTTATGCTCCCTATCCTTATCCTTATCTCTGTCTTTGTGCTTCTTATGCTTCCTCTCCTTGTCCTTGGCTTCACTTTTTGACTTGCCTGCAATGGTAGGAGTCCCTTTTTCTGCCTGAGAGAAAAGATTAAAAAAAATGAGCAGATCAACTATAGTAAACAAAGTATGAACACGGAAAGTAAGGTCAACATATTACATCACAGTATTTTTATATGCAACTAAAATTCAAAACAGTGAAATCCTTACAGAAGGCAAATCAATAGGAGCCATGTCCCTAAACTGGAAGGCCTCCCTGAGAGTATCTAAGTCAAAAGACTGTATGCGTGCAGTGGTATCTCTTGAATGGGAAGTATTCTGAATGAGCTGATCCAATTGCATCCCTTCACCTTCTCTGATTTCCGTGTCTCCCACCACATTATGGAGATAGTGTGTGTCTGAAATTGATAACGGAAGTGACCTCTTGCAGAAAAACTCGTGATGGGGCACCAACTTGTAATGGTTTATAAGATCTACAGCACCTGTTAGTTCCCTAGGTCCTGAAGGTTAAGATAGGGCAGTAGCCCATCAGTACAAATATATTTACACATATTCCGGAAAAAAAATAAATAGCACACTTACAAAATATGTACCTAAAATACAAGGCAAACACAATAAACTAAGAAAAAGACAACCACTACCATCATGAACATACTAAATATCATAATCAGCAGTTTGCAAAGAGGGTATAGCAGCACTACACCGGGAAAGTAAAAACAAATAAACAAAACCGAAGAGAAAGACTACAACCCAAAGTCCAAAATTGTATGCCTACGCTTAAAAGGATCTTGTCAACAAATACACTAGACTAATAGTTCCAAGAAACATACAAAAATGAAACAACACACAAGTCCTAATTGAGTTAAAGTTATATAGGGCACTTAGTGCAATGTGCATGCCAAGGTTATAAATAACCTAACATCATAATGCACAAACACATGATTATTAATTAAGCAAGAGTAACAAACAAGATACTTAACTTTATAATAAACCCATTGCAAACTTTTTCTAGGGCAACATCTCCTTTACATGTAGGGGATATGATAACATTATTTTATGAGTTATCTTGATATACATAGCACAGATAGCACACAGGAACAAGAAGAGATACCCAAATCAACTTAAGAAGACAAACATGTAGAGTTTCCTATACACATGTGAGAATTTATAAATAATAGATGACAAAAATGCTGAACATAATACCTCTACCAAACTTCTTGTCTTCAGGATCCATCGGTCAACAACGTCATAACATATTCAACTGCAATATAATAGAAGGAGAAAAGCAAGAGATTTTATAACAATCAAATATCAATGAACTTCAATTGTTTGAAATGAAAAAGTGGAGGTGGAATAATGAAGTCGGAGTTAAAGAGCATATAGTGTGTGATATAGAACATACTAAGCTAACACACTGAGGAAAAATATAACATCCTTATATAGGCTAAGGAAATTACTTATCCTACAAGACTTATTACTCGAGTATTAATCTAAATCCAACCAGTCATAAGAATTAATTATTCTCAACTAGAGAGTAATTAATCTACTTCAGACCCATCTAGCATATCTAGAGAGTAGCAAAATTTCTGAACTGCATATACACCCTTAAAGTTCACATCAAACCGAGATCATAATTCATGAACCTAGGTCTTTCTCATCATCACTTGAAACAAGGCAAAACTTCTTTTCAAATTGATGTGTCCAGAGATCAGTTCAACAAACAGAACTAATGTAAAGGATTTCCAGCATTGCAGTACTAGTTCCAACGAAAAGATATCATACAAATACTTTAATATCTCTTTTTTTTTACATTTTGGGGAAAAAAATAAGATAAAGCATTTTTCTTTTCCCTTATTATTCAAGTTGTTGACAGGAATAGCAAGCATTTTCTAAAGCAAAAGCATGCAGGAACATTTCATATAACTCAGCCACTCTAAATCATCATAGTTGTATTATACAACAATTAAGAATGCTAAAAAGCTAAGCGAGCCCTCTCACACTTTTTTTTGCAAGGGGAAGTACAACTTGACCACTAAAGCTTTAATTTTAAATTACCTCACATCTAAACGAATATAAGAAAACATAAGCACACAATAACCAATTATTTCATGTTATGTAGAATTAAAAGGCACCGAAACATCCCAAATCATCAACTACCATTCTCCACCCCACCCTTGCAATTTCAAACAATATTTTTTATCATATGTGAGATCTCAAATTTACATTTTCTAAATGCTGGTCTCTAAGCTTCTTGCCCAAACACAAACTAGTGCAAAACAGCTTACACCAGACCAAGCAATGACTTTGAATGTGTAAATACTTCTGAAAAAAATGGATTAGCAGAAACAACATTTTAAGCTGATTATCAATCCATTTTAAACTTCAAGACTTCACATAGTCATAGCAAGTGCCCATGACACATCATTAGTACGACTAACCAAAATAGCAGAATATGGCATTACTAAGTTTGTGCATACAACGAAACAGCAAAGCAACAATCAAATTTCGAAAATTGATATTGGAACTACATAAGAAACTTAGCAGAAAAAGAAAAAAAAAAACAAATCTTTCGAGTCTGGTTGGAGTTAGAACATACCAAAGACATAGATTGAAAAAATTCTTGTTCTTCAAATCACAATGGAATACGAAAAACAGAAGATTCCAGCTCGTATCCCTCCTCCTCGATCCTCTTTCGTCAACAAGTCACTTCTCGAACTAAACCAGCGCACAAAAACACACACCTCTACACAAACATAAAAATAAACATAAGAGCAAATGGCGGAACTGAAACTGAAACTGAAATTGAATCTCATTTCTTCTCCAAATAGAGTGACAAAAATTGACCTGCGAATTCCGGAGTTGCGAGGAGATTGGCTGAGAAATTGGAATGAGAAACGACGGATTGGGAGAGGAATTGGAGTGGAAAAAGAGTGGATTGGACGGATCAGAGAAGGTGAAGCAGCGAAGGAGTAGTCTAGGGTTTGGGTTTTCGAACGAATTGGAAAATTGTTAGCTTCTATTTTTTTTAGTTTCAAGTTTTTTTTTTTTTTGTTTTTGGGTCTGTGACTCGGTCTGGGCTGAGTTTTTTTTTTTTTTTTTTCTTTCTTTAAAGTTTCGGAGGAGAGGGAGAGAGAGAGGGTTTTGGTTCTCTACATCCGTAATTAGATACAATTTTTTCTATGGAGTCAATTTCCGTCGCGAGATGTGATGAAGTGTTGACTTTTCCAATGGCGCTTGACCGTCGGATTAACTGGGAGCCGCCAAAACCAATAGGTGGATGAAACGGTGTCGTTTAGCTCACTTAAAGACTTAAAATAGGGTGCAAGGCATAAAACTTAAATGAAAAATTCGACCAGGTTTTGGGTCGGATTTTATTTGAAAAGTATGGCTGGCTTGAACTCGACTTAACGATGTGCTTGTGAGTTTCTATTTGTATACATTGTACATGTCTATTCCCGTGTTAGATTCAACACAAAATTTGATCGAGTTAATTTTTATATAACTAAAAATTTGTGAAATATGTGAATCGGATTTCAGACTTTAGCAAGTTGAACTCATTACTAAAATAGATAATTTGAAACAGTTGGGCTTATTGTTACACTGTTGCAATTAAATTTCATCCAACTATAGCACGGTTGATCATTCTTTTGAACATTTGAAATTTGCAAATTAAATTGTTCGTGTTTAAATGTTTGCTTCCGTATCATATTTATTCCTACTATAGCATGTAATTCACTATCGATTATTAATGAAATTAACATTTCCTTATACAAACCAAATGCAATAATTTTCCTCAAAACAACATATAGTCTGCACATATATAATTTTTGCACAAATGGAATGCCATTATCAAACTAGGCATCATCATCGTTCTCTTGTTCGGATGAGATATACGAAATCAACAGTAAATAGGGATTTTATTGTTTCTAGAACTGTACCAGAAAAAAGAGTGAATGCAAGAACGGGGCAAAATCACCAATCCTGCCGTCCTGCAGGAAGCTCCATCAAAAGATCGTTCAGTCTATCATCGAGAACCCGGTTTTTAATTGCCTTGAAGCTTTTGGTGGCATCGAGGTTGACCCGACTTGTTGTATCACCTGCAGTATGAAATCACATTTTTTCTTGACAACTCTCTTGGCAAATCAATCTGTAAAAACTTTGAACAATACAAACTGACGTAGCATTTGGATCATAATTAGATTCTCATTGTTTATGTTTGGGTTATGATTTTTGGTCATTAGAACGCCTCTGGAATGGGAATTCCCAATTCCATCCAAACGCTACCTGAACGAACGTGAATTCCAATAGCCTGGTACCATTTCACACGTCCCGTCCCATCAGAAGATTTGTAGCTATGCTCCCAAATAACATAGTTCTCGAACAGATGTTAATCGTTCCCACGGTATGAAGCTCGTCATACAAACACCTTTTCATTTAATCGTATAAACCTAGAACATTAAACAAGTAAATGAACAAGCGGGTAAAAACGAGGAACAAAACAGGGCAGGCCATATCTGATTCATGACGGAGATTTCAACTATTTCACATAAATGCACAAGAGAGATACAAGACATACCGTCCAAGAACGTGTCGGGTGGATCCAGGTTGAGCAATTAAACCGGGTCATTCTACTTCGTGAAAACCCGCTTCATCCACGTAGACAAGCAATGCTTGGAGAGGTGTTCTGGTAAATCTGCCTAAAAATATACTACATAGGTAAGAAAACCTCTAAACAGATAGGTAACTCCTCACAAGCAACAACAGTAGTAGAGCTGGCAAATGGGCTAACGAGTCAGGCTCGGGCCTAATTGAACAAAACCAGGCCAGTGATGGGCCATGTGCCAATCAGACAAAGCATGCATGTTTCTCAGACCACTTTTTTATGGTAAGAGCCCGGTATTATCAGGCCAGAGCCATTAGCCCATTTGCCTGTTCTAACTTTATCTATGAGCAATATATTGATATAGACTGCTACAAGGTGGACGATAACACCCGAGTAAATGATTCAAAAACAAGCTATGGAAAAAGAAAAGCCGCATGGATATTTATGCATCAAACTGGGGATACAGGTCATTTAGATAGAATCTCAGAAAATGGTGGCTAGCAAATAACAATATTGGAAAATCACAACTTTGCACAGAAAATGTAAAGAAGCTTAAAATTTCTAGTGGGCACACGGAGAGTATGTAACTTACCATGGTCCATGTTGCAGAAAACCCATCAGTAGAAAGTAACCAACTTTCAGCTCTAGATTGCAAACCTAGCTGGTCAATATGAAAATCAAGCAGCTCACCATCATTAAATTTCCTTTTTTTCTCTCTACTCTTGTTTTTCTTCTTGCGTCTATTTCTAGTTGCTGCTCTGTCATCCACGTCAGACTCGCTTTCTTCAAGTAATGGATCTTGATGTACCAACCCATACTTGCCAGATCTACGGTACTTGATTCCATTATCCACAAATAATGATTCCCACGATTCTGGAGTCTGGCATTCTTCTGATAATCTATAATGAACAACCCAAGACTCGAGCCCCAATAACTTCACTGCTTCTATGTTCTTCATCTTCAAGTACTCTCTAAGAACTGGAGCCGATATATTACCCTTGCTAGAGGAAGCAGAAATATGCAACACTATATCTTTGGTCTTACCTTGTTCTTCGTGGCACTCTTCATCACGTAAGAGTCGTAAAAGCTGGCGTCTTTGATTTATACAAGCATTTATTAGTAGTAACTGATCTATAGATTCATATCCACCACAGTTAGATAGTACAACCTCGAGCCAGGAAGAAGAGTGGCCAAAATCTACGGTTTCCGTTTTGGGGTCAATATTTTTACAAAGCGATTCCAGAAAAACACAGAAATCCCTCTCTTCAAGAACAATAAGAAGGCGAAGACACAAAGCAGAGAAAGGTTCGTCGCAAAGAAAATCATCTACGACTTCCCATACTTCCCTGGAGTCGTCCTGGTACATCAATTTAACAAAATATTCTTCAAAGAATTTAGTGTCAATGTACAAGATCTCACCACTCTGTAGCGACTCGGCAAACTCTCTGGAAGACCAAAATTCCGGCACGTGTTCAAGGAAATTTTCCACAGTCCGCTGCACATCCAAATCAAGAAAGTAATGAGGTTTTGTAGCAACCATAGCAGGTGATTGCCCGTGTTTTCCCATCCACTCAAGTTCTTCCCAACAAATATCCCGATTCACAAATGCAAAATGAGATAACGCCTTGGCACCTTTTCTGTGAGGGCCCTCACGAGAAAAGTTAGAAAACCACTGCAATATGCGCTTCGAATTTCCTGCATCGTTTAATAAAAACAACTTAAGAACCAATGTATCTACATCACATGCGTTAAATTCAACAAAATGAGTAGACTTTAGGTGCTTTACCAGCCATCCAAGTGTGCTCAAACACCTAATGAAACGATCTAGACAAACATAAACTTGGACACTAAAGAGTGGAGTATCATTACTATAATACAATGTCGGAAAAACCAACCACTGGTAATAATCCAGATAGTGAAACTCATCCAACAGAACACATTATGCAAATAAACCCAACAACAAAACCTTGCAATGTGGATTAACATTACAATGTTGATGTTGGAACCAACTACCAATAATTTAGACAATGAAACTTGTCCTATCAAACACATTATGCAAAAAAAAAAAAAAAAACTCCATCAACAAAACATACAATGTGGACTCACTTTACAATAACAATGTTGAAAAAAAATCGTTAATAATAATCTAGAGAATGAAACGCATCCTACAGAACACATTATGCAAATAAACATCATCCACAAAACATTACAATGTGGATTAACATTATAACTCCAAAGTCAGAAAAAACAACCACTACTGATAATCTGGAGGATAGAACTCATCCTATAGATCACATTATCGAAACAAGTTCCATCAACAAAACACTGCATTGTGGATGAACATTAAAACAACTTCAGAAAAAACAACCACTGCTAATAATCTAGAGAATGATATTTATCCTCTAGAACTCATTATGTACATAAATTCCATCAAGAAAACACTACAATGTATGATGAGGATGTCGAAAAAACTAGCCACTACCAGTAATCTTGATCATGAAACTCATCATATAGAACACATCAAGTGCACTAATCTCTATGAAATGAGTAGACTTTACATCCTTGTTAGCTAGACAAGTTTCCCTAAACTCACAAAATCAACATGATCTCTAAAAACTAAAACTTGGACACTAAAATGTGAATTTATATACTACAATAACACAATCTCAAAAAGGAGAAAAACGAATCTCAACCAAGCCAATGTAAGGATGAAGCCTCGTCAATTTACACTCATTCGAGCCCAAGTGAATTTCTAAGCACGTAATGCACCGTTGTAACCAAACTATTATAGTTATTCGCAAGGTCTCAACCAATTCACAATGGCCTAAATTTATGATATTTTTTCGGAAAAAACCACCACTACTAAAAACCTAGTCAAAGAAACTCATCCTAGGTAACACATTGTGCAAGAAACAAGTCATATAGAGCACATCATGCAAATAAACTCCATAGCCAAAAACCTAAATTCCAAAAAAGTTCAAAAACCACTTACCTTCAAAAAACCTCACGAGCTCGCGACTTCTCATGGCTAGCACAGACCCTGCTCTGTGCGGCCACTTCTCGAACACCATCTGCAACAGCTGAGAAGCCAGAGCTCGCTTCCGCGACTTAGACCTCAGTAATTTCACAAACACCTCGCGCTGCTGGTGAGGAGTAATCGATCTCATACCTGATATGGCGCTGCAAAGCCACAACCGAGCCTCCGATCGTCCGCCGGAGGTTACCACCGACCAAATAACCGGTTCCAATTTCTTCAAAAGATCGATTCTCAGCTTCGCAGACTCACCATCTTCTTCTCGGTTCCAATCAGACTCCGATAGACACAACTGAATCATTTTCCACCAATTCAAAAAAAAAATCTGCGAAAAATCGTTCGATGAACACGATGAATCGGCACAAAACTTACAAAAATGGTGGTGAAAATTGGGGATTAATGTATCAAAACTGAGATTTCCAGTGACATTTCAGCTAGGGCTCAAGTGAGATATGGAGACAGAGAATCCAATTTTTTTTGGCACAATAAAGAGTTTGTTTTTTTGGTTGAATATTAATTTCTGGAAGGGGTTGAAATGCAATTATGAGTTTTAATGGGTGAGAAAGTGAAATACTAAAATTGATAAGGGTGATTTTAAGGAAAATTTTGCTATTTTGAAAAGAACAAAAATGATTATCATGGCAACTTATTGAGTAACATCAGTTTGTTCAACTTCTTGAAAGTAATGGATCTCAATTTCGGTGTAGAATGTGTAGTTATTATCGAAGGTGTAGAATACGTAGTCGCTTATAATATTATTAGGTGGATTTTAAAGTTTGTCTCGACGAGAAGTAACTTTGCAGTTGAAGGAAGGTATATATAGTTATCACCACAAACAAACATTTGTCGCCTTATGATGGGACAAATGTCCATTTTCTTGCGGACAAGTTGACTTAAAAATAAAGCTACCCGCCCAAATCAACATGGTATTTTCTAGTAATTAATATACTTGAATTCAGATAGGTCACCATAAAGATTTGACGCCGAAAAGTCTACTTTTCCATTGCCATTAGACATATGTAATTTGACCGTTCGAGGGTAAGGTTGATCAATGTGACACACACCACATAAATTGACATAACCTAACACAAGACATCACCCAAAATTGAGGACCAATCTGCTCGTTTCCATTGGTTTTCGTTTTCTCCACTTTCAAGTAATTGGCTTTTTGGTCTCTTAAATAGAGGAAAGGAGAGGAGTTTACCGTTGGCTTATAGGATATATGTTCCAATCCGTATGTTTATTTGGAAAGTTAGTAGTCGGTTGATTTGTTGGTAATTGTGAATCAAAAGCTTCAAATGAAATTGTCAAGTCTTCGCAATACGGGTTGCGGGTCTGAAAGAGTGAGCAGAAAAAAATTAACTCGTAACTTGCAATCCTTTTGGATCGGGAATGGATTAGAATTTTAAACACTTTGACTCAAAAACTGAATTATCAACTCTAGTTACATACAAAAGTTTACATTAGGGTTTTACCGGTACGGTTCCGTCCTCTTCGACGGCTAGGATTTGAGTTTTTCCAGAATTTTTCGGGGGCTGTTGCCGGTTTCGTGAGCGTACGGCGATTGCAAAGCAGTAGGAGACGGTGGAGCATTTAGGGATGCGGCTCTGTTCGGGACTAGTGGCTGGTTTAGCGGCAGAGTGCAACGGGAACTCGTGTGGTGGGGTTCGTGGTAAAGGGTGAGGTACTGAGCAGATCCGGGTAGAACAGGTGGTCGAAAATGGCATCGGCGGAGGGCTCGGGTGTGGCTGTGACGGAGCACGTTAGCACCCAGGAAGTCCGTGATGAGAAGGTTGTGGCGGGAGGGGAGGGGGGGGGGGGGGTAGGCGGTGGGGACCC
>JAYMTA010002880.1:0-15474 GCA_036897625.1 Pelargonium cotyledonis | reverse complement strand
TTCAATTTTGTAATATAAATATATACATTTTAAGGATACTAAAAATAATTTATATTCATTATATTAAAATATATAAATAAATATCATTTTCTAATCGGGATAAATCACACACACACATATTGAAATCACTTGTATTAGTTTTATTTATAAAAATTGTTGTAAAAAATACATCATAATTATTATATAATATATAATTTGTGAATAAATACATGAAAATACAAAATAATGGGCAAAAAATTTAAGGGCATAAATATCAGTCAAGAATCCAGAGGGTAGAAAAGTTAGCATGAATCATAAATACCACCTATAAGATGGTATTTTGTTTTCAGAGTTCATGGGTGATTTCAAATTCCAAGAAATATCTGTCAAGAATCCAGAGGGTAGTAAATGCAATATTGCATACTTTCTAGGCAAGATTAAACCTAATATAAACATGGTTCCACCCACTGCACCTTGTCCTACTTCAGAGAAAAACAAAATTTCATTGTTTATGTTGATATCATAAAATAATATTAAGAAACATAAATGTGCATTTAACCAATCCAAATAAAAATAACCTGGTTAGTAAAAGAAGACTCCCAAACAGTTCACAGACTGATTTAGAAATTTTGAAAATTGAACTTTGTTTACAATTAATGTTAGGTATGGTTAGACTAACACTACAAACCATGAATTTAGGAAAAACTTAACAGCAGCCCAGTCTATCATTGGCTGTGACAAGGAACAATGCATCCAGAAGTCTACGTGTAACAATAAAATAGAGATAAAAGTCCTTACAGTGAGCAATAAATATTTCACGGATGCAACATCAGATGCCTTCAGAACATTTTTACGCCAGAGTTTAGAATGATGTGGATTCAGCCATGGACCCATCAAAAGACCACGCAACCGATCTTCAGTGCAGAGCATATAGCATATGATATCAAGTAAATGGTCTTTCCTCTTCCTTTTTGTTTGAAGGGCAACCATCTCACTGTTAGAACCACCCTTAACAGGCCTCTGAATCATGTTAAACAAGCAATCTCTATCATCACTTGGAACTTTGCAAGAGAAGCACCACCCACATTTTTCTTTTAAAACATCTATACTGATGTTCTGAATATTTGGCCAATAAAATTTGGTAGATTGCTTTGAAATAGCCTTCATTTGGGTTGAAATTATCTCCTCCTCTGATTTAATGGAGCCATTATTTATTTTCGCTGATAGTTTAGGCATAAGCTCCTCTGCAACCAAGGAGGCTGTATGTGCAAAACTGTAACAGTTCATGTACCCAGCTTCACACTGCACCTGTAATATGCTCCTTATTGCAGAAGTCAAAGAACCAGCAAAATGTGAATTTCCAAAATCGTCTTTGTGAAAGTCCTGAATACTTGAACTCATTTGCACCATCTGAGCCGACCCCAAAACCTCAACTGTATTACCAGAAATTCTGGTAGTAGAATGCTCATTCTGTTTTCTCTCATTCTCAGCCTCGTTCACTCCATAGGTTTCAGTCGATGCCAAAGGTGTCGGAGCATCTTTCATAGCCATGTCCAAACCCACGAATTGATTTGCAGAGTCCATACTACTACCCGTTTTACCTGATTCAAGGGGAATATCCCAGTGTTCGCAGATTGCCATTACTATTTCACTGTAAGAAATATCTGAAGACTTGAGCACTTCAATAACAATGTGCAGATCATTTTTGTGGTAGTAATTTAATAATATCCCAGTGTCACAATCATCGGATCTGTGAGTTCAACACAGGAAGATCGAGACAAATTAGATTATTATAAGTAAAATTATCAATACGATTAATGTTGCTGGAGAAAAGAAAAATAGTTAATTCATCATCATGAGAAACAAGAATACTTAAATAATCTATACTAAATAGATAATGATGAGGCACCAAAGAAAACCTTCTATGGAAAAATGGGTACATCATTATAGAAAGTTATCTTTGGTGATCCATACAATATTCCTAGTGTCTAAGTAATACGAGAGAAGCACTTTGATGCTCAAATTAGTTAATGAAAGTGGAAAGACACATTTTACCCATTGAACATTTATGCAGAAGACAGGACAGACACCTGCCATTTGATTGATCAAATTAATCTATAATTGTTCAGATATATAGAATCTCATGAATAATGAGATTTCATGATTATGCTATAATTAGAACCTATGAAGCACCGACACTCTCCTTCAGCAGCGTGTTGGTGTCGGACACTTGAATCGGACACGCCACTCTTCCGATTCTCTTCCGACACTCAGTGCCCAATTTTTTAATTGAAATTTCATATTTAAAGTCATAGTTTAATTCTTTTTCAAAAAAGCCTAAGTTATTTTGTTCATTATAGTAATCACTTTTTTTTTTCTTATTGTTAGTTAGATTTTACTTGTGTTGTTTATTTAGGTTGAACTTATGTTAATTTTAGTTTGATATACTATCGAGTTAAATTTCAATACAATTAAAAACTATAAATACATATAATTTGCTATATATAAAATATTTGTTTAACTAAAAAATTAACGTGTCAGTAACGTATCGAGTCGCGTGTTGGTATTGATGCAACATAGAATAGAACAAGTTAATTGTTTCCATAGATTAAACCTTAGACTATGCTTATTTCCTATGTGGAAACTCGTCAACTCCATTCATACCCTATATAAATGGCTCCTCTTACGCTATCAAACTACATGAATATAGCATATCCTATTTCTACGATAGTTACAGGCTTACAGCTTTATTTATAATTTATTAAGTATCATTGTTTTGTAAAGGTTCCTTCTGCTATAATTATTAAATTCCTTCTGTTATACTAGACGATAACAATTATGTATCATTCATCTTGCTTATACATCACAAATAAATAATCTAACTGTATAGTACCAATAAGCTTATGAACTTGTACTTATATATAATATAAGAAATAATATAGTATCTTAAATATAGCAGATGTAATATCATTCAATCCAAGTTGATAGTACTAATGTTACAGAATTTTGTAGATAAACTATCTTAGAATATAATAGAACAAAAGTTAACAAGTGAAGATTATGTTTAAGTTGTCACAGACTTGATGTTACATTTCATAGAATCGCAACAATCAAGTTATTCATGACATGTGAATCCCACAATAGTTGGTGACAATGCAATATAAGAATCACAACATAGCTGTTGGACATCCTTTGTCTTTACTCTCCCACGGCACTGTGTTTTGAATTGATTAAGGATATGAGAACTTAAACTTAATAATGTTTGCCTCACATGTAAAGGGATTTTAATGACAAGATGATTGATAGTTGACAGTTCTAATACATAAGACAACAATTCTTTACTACAATATTGTTTTCCAGAAGTTGGGTGGGGGAAAACGAGAAAGGGATAACTAGACGAAATAGATGAAAGAAGGACCCTCCCCCAGTCCACGACATTAGATTTTCAACAAATATTGGATAGGAGAGAAAAAATGAAGGGATAAGAGTAAGGAATGGACCCTATGTGACGTTAGATTTTCAATTGATATTGGATGGGAGAGGGAAATTGAAGGAAGAGGTGTAAGGAATAGAGCTACACCCTTTTACAGGCATAACTAAAAGGGTGTTTGTATTAACTCCTCAAAAATAACTCATAATCATGAAAAGATTAAGAGCAATTTTATGCTTCAACTCTTTTTAAAAAGAAGCAGTTTAAATGTTTGGATAAAAATCCTGATAAAAAATAATAATATTTAATTGATGTTAGTATAAATAGACAAATGACTAAAATAATTTTAAAGTTAATCAATAAATTGAATCATAGAATAAATATATGTGTAATTTGAAGAAAAATAAAAGGGCATAAATGTCTTTTACTTGGTCAAAATAGCTCATTTTTAACTGCTCATGAGCTGAAAAATCAGAAGCTGGGGGTACCCAGCTCTTTTATTTTAGCTCTTCAGCAAGTGCTCATGAGCTATTTTAGTCGTAACCAAACACGAAAAAGAGCTATTTTGTGCTCATGAGCTAGTTTGACCAGCTCATAAGCCAATCCAAACTCCCTCTAAGTTGGTGGATAGATTCATTTTTCAAGGCACAGTCAAGTGTTTGAAGTGGGGCCTCTCTGAAGGAAAACTTTTTCATACACAGCATCAGAATCTAGACCTCTTCTTAAAACGACCAAAACTCTTTCCACTCAAATTAACCTCCAATTGCCTGCTTATTATACCGATTGGGAGGGATATATTCAACCCCCTCCATCTCTCTTGGTGACCAACCTTTACAAATATCCCGAATTGTGAAGACTGAGATGTGGGAAGGGAAAGACACCCCTCCTGAACCAAACATACAATTTTCTAAATGAATGTGTAATAATTGATAGCCATCTCTTCTCCTCTTATTCCCCTCCATCCTAACTATGTGGAGGTGAGTGCAACAGAAGGCATATTTGAGAATTCAAGCAATTCAATCAGCTGGGGTTTTCATTTAGCTGGCAGCAAAAGAAAAAGGTGTAAACACTGAGATAAACATCTATCAGTAGTTCAGATCAAAGTAAGAACCAATGCAATGTAGCAATGTAGCACCATCATCCTTCTGTAACGAGTGAACCATATTTGTTTTCAAAAGATAATCCTACAAATTACAAGAATGGCATCTTACAATGTGACATCATATTTAGGGGTGTGCAAATTGATTCCAGATACGCATAAGGATATTATTCAGAAAAAAAAAACTCGGATGCGGATGTTCAAAAACTCTTACCAATGTTTATTCATAAAAAAATCCAGATAACATCCGTATCCACTTCCAAAATTATTCCGGATAACGGATACTATTCAAATATCCAAACCCTTTGACACAAGACATATTTTTCAAATAACTAAACTAAATAACATTATAAACGTCTTTTTGAAAGGAAAAAAAAAACAATTATGTTTATAGACATTATAATAACAATATAATAAACATAATAAACATTATAAACAACACTCATGTTTATTTAAACAAATATATTTCTTTTTAGCATAAGTATTTTTCAAAATAAAATTGTACCAAGACGTTGAATTATAGCTTATAATTAAGTTTTTAACTCACAATATTAACCAAAAAAGTGTAATATATACTATTGAAAGATTTCCTTAGTGATAGTATGTTTTTGACCAGAATAAGCTCTATATATTAATTCAAATCAGAAGATAACAGGGCGGAAATTAAAGAGGGGGATTGACAGCCAACCCACCCAATAGTACCGGACAAGGACAACGAGGCCCTAGCTAGCGCATGAGCCACTCGGTTCGCAGACCGATTAACAAAACAGAAATCAACACTATCAAAACTATTGGCTAAAGAGACAATATCAATAATAACCAGACCAAAGGCACTGTCAACCTCCCCTTCAGTCTGAACCTTGAGAGAAAACTTAATTGTTAATATATAAATATAGTAATATACTTTTTATGCGGATACCGGATAATTATCCGTTATTTTAGTTCGGATATGGATATCCGAAAAAATACAAAATCTATTACCAAACAACTATCCACTATCCAAATATTCATTATCCAAACGGATATATCCACTACTTCCGGATCGGATAAACGGATAACGGATTTTCTGCACACCCCTAATCACATCATATCATTTCTTTTCCAATTTTCTCTCTCTCTCTCTCTCTCTCTCTCTCTCTCTCTCTCTCTCTCTTATTTTTTATTTTTTTTTTCTGTTAAAAAGACATTATATACTATGTCACCTAACAGAACAAATTTGCAAACAAAAAGATACATAATTCTGTACTTCTGTAAGTATAGACAAGTAAGGACAAACTTTTACTTACCTAATAATAATTAATTAAAAAGTGGCAGCAATATAGGTAATTGAAAATCGTCAAAGTAACAAGGAAAACAAACTTACATTAGAAGGTAACCGCAGCTGCTAAAATATGGTCGACCATGAGAATCAATTCCCAATAACTCTGCCCCTCGTACTGACTTCCGCAATTTCGTCCAGGGCTTATGTCCGTCAATCGCACATTCAGGACAGTACCAGTCACCCTCTGGCAAAAGATCACTAGCAACTCCCACACACCTTGAATGATATGCAGCTGGACAACCATCACAGCATATCAAATTCCCATCCATCTTACAGAGACAGCATTCATCACTGTTCCAGTCATCGGTGTCCTCAACCTCCATAGTTGTGCAAGAATTGCTAGAAACATCTATTGCAGCCCTCCTTTTCTTGCTAATTTCAAAGTTCACATTCCGATCAAAATCCATCACAGGTTCGGCTGCCAATGATCTCCTGTTGATCTCTGACCGTATGGCTTCCACTTCAATCATATCATCACACAAACACCTAAGTATCTCAACCTTTAAAAACACAGGTTGCTTATAGTAGTCAATTTTGAATAGGTTTAACTGACTAAGATCAAGAGCAGGTTTCAATCCTGAGCCATGAATCAGTAAATACTCCACCATAAAAATAGGCCAGGTAATCAAATCAAGCAAATCCCAATTGAGACTCCTACATGAAAATAAATAAATAGAAAAACACATATTAGGCACTGATAAAAAATATTGGATAGAGACTGTAAAAAGGAGGGAATACCTAAGGCAATCAGACGCGGACTGAGAACCTTCATTGGATACATATTCCAAATGCTTTCTCAGAGTTTGCAGAATGGATAAGTGGATGCAATCAAACAATGAACTAGGAGAAGTAGACTTCACTGCTGCTGCAAAATCCTCTAACTGAAATGGACTTAAAAATAATAGAGTACTAAATGATCTCAAACAAGAATACACAGAAAATAGGTCAAGTATGGGAATTCCATCAAAGTTCAAATTTTGAGAAGACTGAGGTAGTAGAGGCTTTGGGGGAGGAACACTGGGCTCTTCAGGACCCTTGGAACCAGAAAGGATAGTTTTTTCCTCTGTTATTGCACAATTTACAGGGGACAAAGGTTGATCCTCCACGCCACACAATGAAATTGTGCTTGAAACAAGATTTTGGGTCGAACCCCTGCGAGCACTTCTTCTCAACACTACTTTTGTAGCAGAATCATCAGAAAGTTTTCTTCTCTTTCTACGACCCCTTCCCTTTTTGCAAGAATCAACTGCATCATCTTCATAACCACGAGCTCCTGTGGTAACATCATCAGAAAGACCAGCCTTCATCTGAATATCAGGAGACGTGCAGTCCTTGAAGCTGGAATCAACCAATGCTTCAAGAGAAACACTAGCTTTCAGATCAACATCAGAAACATTGTCTTCCTGTGCAGTTCCGTCAACCAACCCTAAGCATGCATCTTCGGATGCATATTCAGCAGCATCCACGGTACCCTTCACTGCTATCCTTTCATTAGTATCCAAACAAACTTCCTTTAAGGTCTCATTTGCACTAATGCCTTCTGTTGATTTTTCTTCAAAATTGGTACCAATGTATTTGTTTTGGTCCATCTCAACCAAAGTACTAATCTTCATTTCTTTTCCACCATCACCATCCAGATCCTTAATTTCATCACCAACCCCCAAGTTCAAATCAAAGTCACATTTCCTCTTCTGTGATTCCACATCCCAACCACCCAAATCACCTCTTCTCAAGTTTCCATTCCAATCAGGGTCCTCTTGAATCACATCCAAATTCAAATCAATACAGTTAACACTTGAACCAGAACCAGAATTAAAATTCAAATTAAACCCAGCATTCAGATCAAGACCACCTTTTGAATTATCAGTTGTATCCAAATCCCCACTGACAGACGCAATTTCTTTTGATTCCTCTGCTAGGGTTTCCCTAAATCCATCACTCAATCTCAAACTACCATTAGCAGACACGATGTGTTCCGAATTCCCAAACCCAGACTCCTTTTCTAGCTGTTCTTCGTTAGAATCACTAACTCTCACCAGATTGTCAGAAACATTACCTGCCTCGCCGTAGTCCCCGACTCGACGCCGTTTCTTGGGCTTCCGGCCACGGCGGGGCTTCTCGGCAACCACCTCGGCATCAGCAGTCAGGAGCGCAGCAAGTTGAGGCAATTCCAGCTTCTCGGAGGAGCCATCTTCGTAGAGCACCAGGAAGAAGCCAGACGCCGGGTCGTACGACTTGACGACCCCTGTAGAGGTCCCGTCCTTCCTCACAATTTGGTCAACGAACTCCATGTGAGCTAGAAATGGCCCTGATCTGCGGCCAGAGCCTCAGATCTCTAGAATACCATTTTGACCAGTGCTGTGAAGGAGACTCTTTCTCTCACTAGAAATGCTTTCAACGTGCACTTGAGTTGAGACGAAGAGAAGAAGAGAAGGGTTCGCGAAAGTTGAGAATTGCGTGACTCTGTTTTTTTACTATTGACTGCTCCTCAGTTTTCGTTTCTACAGAGACAAAGGAGAAACAAAACGGTTCGGTTCGGTTCGGTAAGAGGTGAAATACAATGTCTTGTTGTGTGACATTGGATTTTGATCAAATGACTCAAATCTAGTGTAGATTTTGTGAGCTAATTATTCATCACTTCACTACTCTATATATTACATTTTTAAATACTCTTTTTAGATTACAATCTAAAAACAAAAAGTTTTTCTCTCTAGAGCTCCTTCAAGCTTCGCTTGCATGTTTGCTTCACGCGCTTATCATTTTCATCATCACAGATCTTCAAGTCTTCAACTTTCCACCAATCCTCTACCTTGCTTATCAGGTGCTATTGTGTCCATTTTTGGACTAGCATCACATCACTTTCATTTCATTCTTTTTACCACGTTGTTCCCTACTATTGTCCATACATCATCTCTCTCTCACCATATCTATGTCCTAGGATCATCATTCCATCTTTTAAATATTGCCTCTTTTGCTTGGCTGACTTTGCATTTAATATAGCACATTAATCATTGCTAAAGGTTGTTCGTTTCAGCTTCTTTTCTTCAAGTCCAGTTTCCACACTCAGTTCTTCTTACTGCTCATACATTCTTTTCTCTCTCTCTCTCTCTCTCTCTCTCTCTCTCTCTCTCTCTCTATAGTTCTTCAGCCTCTGTTTCTTTCATGTTCTGCATGGAGCCCTTTGCAGCTGAATCTCCTCCTGGTCGTGGGCTTCTCCTCACTAGGTACATAGTTGCTGGGCTAGGGTCAGAATTGGATCCCACCAAACAGGTTGTAGCTAGCTTAGTGGATTATAGAAATTTTAGTCCTAACAAAATCCATAAAAGTCTCAACAAACAATGGTTTCTTAATGGTCCTTTCTTTGTTTCTGGCATTTGTAGTAAGTGGTATATCATTTCTTTCTCTTCTCCTAAGGACTGTGAAATGATGCTGAAGGAAAATGTGTGGAACATTGATGGTGCTATCCTGGTTCTGGGTAATGTTAAGGATTGTGTCACTTCCTCTGGTTTAGTTATTCCAAAAGCCAACATCTAGGTTCATATAGTGGGTATCCCTATAGATATGATTTCTACAGTTTCAGTTACCCGTCTAGGTTCCTTGGCGGGAAAGATAGTTTCTTATGATTCAAACCATCAACGATCAGATTGGTGGTCCATCCCCAAGGTCAAGATTGAGTTGGATCTTTACTCACCTCTGATTGTAGGTACCCTGATCAAGTGTGATAATGGTCTTGAGGTCTGGGTGCAGCTAAGGTATGAAAGAATTTGCAAGATGTGTTTTTTCTGCGGGTTTGTGGGTCATGTAGATGGAGCATGTAATAAGACAAAGGAGGAAGTGGTCAAACTCTATGATAAGACTCTACAGAAGAGGTGGAGGTGGAGCCCTCTACCAAAAATGAGGTGTCATCCTGGTTGGCCTCTGTTTTCAAAAGAAATGCTGGTGCACAAGTTTAAAAAGCCTCTCCCTTCCATTTAGGCCGATCCTCTGGAAAAAACTATCCAAATTGTGGAAACTTCAAAAAACAAAGGTAAGGAGCCAATGTGGAAATAGGTCATCAACGATCTAGATTTTGAGTTTGGAGGTCCATCTTCAGGTCCAATAGATCAGTCAGTCCCTCAATCTCCTCCCATGGTGTTCTCGCCTCCACGGATAACTCATCCGAGTTCATCAGAAAATACTGGGTCATCTGACCAATAAACCACCATCTAGATCGGTGGTAGCGGTAGTTCCAGCTCGTCGATCATGGCATAACTGGAAGCTCTCCCTGTAGCCGTTCTGGATCAGCCAATCGAACGGTCAGGGGTGTTTGAAGGTTCTTCTTTTGTCTAGTTTGTGCCAGATAGAGGGCTCATAGAGTACCCGGTTTCTGTCTGGTTTTCTCTTCTGTTATTCGCCACTTCATCATCGGTTCACCGATTCCCGGTCTATCTATTGCAATAATTCAACTGCTGCTTGATCAGGCCCAACATAAATCTCAAAGCCCAAACAACCTACATATTGGAGAAGATGCCAATGGGCTTTTTATGGTTGGGCATGGTCCTAACATCTTTTAAGAAGCTGAAGAGCCAACGCCTGACCCAGTGACCTCTTCAGCCCAACCTCATTTATCTCCTTCAGTGCATTGCCCAGTAACCTCTATTCCTACTCAGGTCTTCCAGTTTAATGCCTAGCGTAACCCCTCTTCCCCATCTCGTTTCTTGGGTCCAGTACGATCATCTTCTTCGATTACATTAGTAGCTCATGAACGATGGTCGATGTCTTCTGGATCTACTTTTGCTTTCTCTGTGGAAGCTAATGGCACCTCTCCAAGCCGACAGGGTATTTTGAAGTTTTCTCCTAGGCAATGGAGGGTTCGAAGGTCTGAGGTAGATAGTCGCCCTAATGGATCTCCTTCTTCTAGCTCGGAGAGTGAAGGTTCCTCTAAGAGAAATGCGACTTTATTTGGAGACAGGATCCAGTCCAAGAGAGACAAGTTATTCCAGATTGGAGAATCATCGTCAGGTGTAGGATTAGGAGACCCTTCAGATATGAAGCATGATGCTCAGGTACGCCGGCTTCACATACTTTATTCTCTTCCTCTTCAATATTTTCTATCTGATTTTTCTCCAACGAAGAGTTTGGGTCTGGTCAACGTTGGTCTGGTCAATTCTGGTTTGGTCTCTACTGGTTTGTGTAGTTGGGAGTCTTCTTTGGGTCTGTGTCCTTATACTAAGGGAGTCTGGTGTGATATACCTCAACAGCAACCCCAATCTAAATGAATATTTGGAGTTGGAACTGCAGGGGTTTATGTCTTCCCGTGCATGTTCAATTCATCAAAGACCTAATTCAGAGTGGAAAGCTAGATTTTCTTTTCCTTAGTGAGTCTAAAATGGCGATGTCTGAAGTTAATTTGAAATTGTCTGGGGTTAACTGGGTCAGAGCTGATGGGGTAGACAGTGAGGGTACTAGATGAGGTCTCTGGCTCAGGAGCTTCTCTAATATTGGATGGTCTACAGTATTTGTGTCCAGTAATTTTATTGGTGTCAAGGTTATGGATCCCTCCGTAGATGATTGGATCATTGTCGGGGTATATGGTAGCCCATATCTGAATTATCGTGAGGAAGTTTGGACATCTCTCCAATCACATCTTCTCAGTTGTGAGGTTCCTTATCTTCTTATCGAAGACTTTAACCAAACTTTTAAAGTTGGAGATAAGTCGGGGCATTGTCAATGGGTTTACCAAGGAAGCCAAGCTTTCCTCCAGTTCTTTTTTAATATTGTGGCATTAGAAATTCCAAGATCTGGAAACAAATTCTCTTAGTCTAACAAACGTATGGGTTTTGATCTAATTATGGAAGTTCTGGATAGATTTTTCTGCTCTCTAAACTGGCTTCAGTTATTTCCTTCTGCTTCTCTTTAGACGGATCCCATCCTTATATATGATCATGCAGTCATCAAACTTCAACTAACTAAACCCTTTCGTCGCCCAAAAAGAAATTTCTATGATTCTTCATGGAAAAACCAAACAAATGGAAGGAAATCATTTCAGAAGCTTGGGCAAATACGATTGCGGGCACCCCTATGTTTCAGATTTGGTAAAAAATGAAACATAGTAAGTCATCTCTCCTTTCTTGGTCAAAGTCTTCCCCCTCCTATTTCAAATCCCAAAAGACGATATTGGAGGATCAAATGAAGTATATTCAGTCTTGCTATGAATCCTTAGAGTTCCCTCCTTCCCATTCTCAATTAAATCTATGGGCAACTGTGACCAAAGAGTATGAGTCCATCTTATCTAAAGAAGAGAAATTCTAGAAACAAAAAGCTAAGATTAATTTCGACTATAAGGGGGATAAGAACACTAAATTCTTCCATGCTATTGCCACCTGGAGATGCAACAAGAACATTGTCAAGGGGATTCGGGATGAAAGTGGTCAATGGATTTCGAATATTCATCAACTTAACTCTCTGTTCACGTCCCATCTATCCTTAGTTCTCAATCTGCCATCTTTCTCTCATAACTCCCACTCTTCTTATCATTCAACTATTTCCCAATCCCAACACTTAATATGTTCTCTGGTCCATAGAAAGTTGAATCCCAAGGACATAGAAATTCTTAATTCACCTTTCTCTGCCGCGGAAATTAAGACCTTTCTCTGCCGCGGAAATTAAGACAACAGTATTCCAAATAGAACCTGATAACCTGGTGGCCCATTGTAGAATCTGATGTCTCTAGAGCTGTTCTCTCTTTCCTTAGATCGGGTCGTCTACTTTGTGAAATAAATAAAACGTTCATTGTCTTCATTCCCAAGAAGGACAATCAGCATTCTGTGCTTGACTTTCGCCCGATCAGTCTTTGCAATGTAATCTACAAAATTGCAGCAAAAACTATTGCCAATCGATTACGCAGTGTTCTTCCATCAATTATCTTTCATTCGCAAAATGTTTTCATTCCCGGCAGACGAATCCATGACAATATTATCCTGGCTCAAGAAGTTGTTAAGGTGATCAAACAATCTAAGAAAGGTAAGTGCTTCAAAGGTGGGCTCAAGCTTGATATAAGTAAAGCTTATGACCAAGTTAACTGGTCCTTCCTTATTCAGATGATGCAAGCCCAAGGTTTCCCTTCCTTTTGGACGGACTTAATTCTCCAATGTATATCCACTGTTTCATTCCAATCCTTGATTAATGGACATCCTGGAACTCCATTCTCATCTTTGAGAGGTCTCCGTAAGGGTGACCCGCTATCGCCATACCTTTTTCTTATTGTTGCTAAAGGTTTATCCTTACTCCTAGAACAACAAGCCCTCAATAAGAATATCAAAGGTGTCTCTATAGGTAGAGGCTGTGATAGAATTCATCATCTGCTTTTTGCTGACGACATGTTTATCTTCTTCTATTTATCTTTATAATCAGTCTCTTCGGTCCAAAAGATCTTACAAACCTACTCTGAAGCGGCGGGTCCAACTATTAACTTATCTAAATGGGAGTGGCTTATCAGTCCAAATGTTCCTCATCGTATCTCTCGAATTTTCAGAGGTATCTTATTTGTAAAGGTTGTACCTCAATTTTGAAAATACTTTGGCATTCCTCAGTTTGGAGGTCAGCCCAAAAATTCTATCCTTCCCCTATTAAATGAGAAGATCTAGCATCACTTAGCTTTATGGAAGCTCAATCTTCTATCTCAAGCAGGGAAACTGGTCCTTATCCAATCGATACACTTTGCCCTTCTAACATACTTTGCAGCTCTCTATCTATTTCCAAAATAGTTTACAAACTGGTTCAATTCCTTCATTTCCAATCTCTGGTGGTCTAAATCTTCTAAGTCTAGGGGTATTCATTGGGTCTCTTAGAAAATTATCCAACGTCCTAAATTTTAGGGAGGTTTGGGTATTCAGGATCTCCATAGTTATAACATTGCCATGTTAGCTGGGATGTTATGGAGAATAGCTAAAAATAGATCCTCTCCTATCTATAAATGCCTGTGCACTAAGTATTGTGGGGGTTGATCAATCTGGGATGTGAAATCTGTCTCTAGGAAATCTGTTATTTGGAAAGCTCTTAGCTGTGGTAGAGAACTTCTTCAACCCCATATTACCTGGGTAATTAGGGATGGTAAAATAACTCATTTTTTTGCTGATAATTGGGTTTACCCAAAGCCTTCTCCTCTTGCTAATCTCTTAGTACCAATTAATAGTGTTGTAGTAGTATTACTCATTGATCCTTCGAATCGTGAGTGGAGGCAGGACCAAATTTTAGCCCTGTTAGAGACTCAATTTATTCCTGTGGTGTCAGCATTAAGGCTTCCATTAGTAGCTCCCTCAAAAGATGAGTTTGTCTGGTCAAAAGCTTGTAATAGAATCTATTCTGTCAAGAAAGGGTATTTCAATATTCTGTCCACTGATATTCCGGCCCAGATTGTTTCCAAATCATCTATTAAATGGTCCTATATCTGGAGTATGAATATCCCTGAGAAAACTAAAGTTCTCATTTGGAAATGCTTATGGTCTGCATTACCAGTGTCCTCTCACCTGTATTCTAAACGTCTTCTCTCTCACGACAAGTGTGAGAGATGCGATGAGGGTATTGAATCCCTGTGCCACTGTCTTTTCCAGTGTCCAGATAGGAAAGCAGTTTGGTTCTCGTCAGCGTATGGGTTTCGATCCTCGGAATGGTCTTCCATTGAGGATTGGTGGTCTTCTTGTGTCAAGTTCTTTCAATCCAAGGATTCCAAACACATTGGAATTCTTGTGGTCTATACTGCATGGTTTATTTGGAAAAGAAGATGTGACAACATCTTCAAGAAAGTTTTGTCTTATCCTTTAGTCACAGTTGCTATGATTGACAACCAGTTGAAAATATGGAGTCAATACTTGGCTGTGCCTGTTCGTTCCATAAAACCTCATGATTCTGGGATTCCAGTTTGGAATCCTACTGGAAATCCTCAATCAAGGCCAGTGGTTCGAGTTGATGGTAGTTTCAAAAAAAGGAAATGAGGGGGAGGTTGGGAAATCAGTATGGGTAATTCATTGATTGCCAAATAAGCTTTTCCTTTATCCTCCAAATCACCCTTAGAATTTGAGGCGCTCGCTCTTCGATCAGCAATGCTCTTTTGTATTCATGCAAATTTCACCAACTCTATGTTATTAACGGATTGTTCAAATCTTTGCAGGTGGATTAAGGAAGACAAGGTTCAAGACTATAGTTGCAGTTATGTTGTTTCAGATCTTTTATTTTTGTTGGACAACTTTTTTGTAAATCAGCTATTCAGCTGGTAGGTAGACAGAGTCTTGTAATGGCTGATACATTAGCCAATTTTGGTATATTAGGAGTTTCCAAAATGTGGATCTCTAATCTTATCTATACTGCCTCTTTTGCAAGTTAATATATATGTTGCTCTTTACCCTTAAAAAAAAGGGTTAAAGTTACCATTGACCCTCTCACCGTTGATCCTCCTACTATTTTTTAAATCACCATTAGAACTCCAACTACACATTCTCTTCACCGTTTCACAAAAACTCAATTTTTGGAAATAGATAACGGAAAAGATAACTTCCGTTAATCACATGAGTGGCATATGTCAATATTGAATAAAAATAGAATGATTAAAATTACCATTGACCCTCCAACTATACACTTATATCACCGTTGATCCTCCTACTATTTTTA
>JAYMTA010002879.1:0-15477 GCA_036897625.1 Pelargonium cotyledonis | reverse complement strand
TTTATAGTATTATGTGATAAAAATAAATAAAAATTTAATATTTTGTTATTTGACGTCCGATTTAAGTGATTTTCATGTCAATTTCCTAAAAAAAATTATTAAAAATATGATTGTGTCTTAAAAATATTAAATAATTATTATTTATATACAAAATTCGAGAATTTCATTTATGCATTCATAATAAATGTACAAAAAAAAAGGAAGACAAATATGAAGAAAAAAAATTATAACTTTGTATTTTGATTTTTAATGTTGATTTATTTTAAAAAAAATATTTTCATAAATTTGTCACAAACAACGTTGTTATTTAGATAAAAAGATTCACCCAAAAAAATATTGTTAATGTCTTATACAGTCAATTTAACACTATAAACGGCTTATCAACACTTTTTACCAAATAATCCAAGTGCTTATCAGCACTTTCTTACCAAACACTTAACAACTTATTCTTAAAAAGAGCCGGAGCACATTAATGCTCATAAGCTCTACATGCTTATCAGCTATTTTTGAGAAGCTAATCCAAACACCCTTTTAGTTAACTAATTAATTACATATACATGGACTGGCACATAATTTTTTTTTTGTATCCTTGTTTTCTAATGTCGTGTAACTGTATCATATGCATGAGAAAATTTTATGATAAAATTTTGAGAAATGACATATTTGGTATTAAAATAAATTATATTTTCTAAAATGAATTGAATTATTCAAAATTTTGATATTTGAAATGCTAAGTTTTTAACATTTCCATTCTTTTTCCTTTTCAAAATTTAAACAAACCACTCTTGAAAGACTCTTTCCCATTATTTTTCAAATTAAAATCTCCATAATTCTAAGTTTTTTTTTTTATTTATAAAAAAAAAAACTTATACCATTTGAGTTTTTACAAAATAGTTGTATCTTGTTTAAATAATAACTAGATTGAGATCCCGTGCAATGCACGAAGAAGTACGATAACATCAAAATATGAGTAGTTAAAGATTTATATCAAATATTTTTTAAGTGATGCTCAATTTTTTTTAGAAGAAGAGTATGATAATTTGACAAAGAGAGATTACATAAAATATATGTTTTTCTTTCCTAAGGCGCGATCAAACCCTCCCTCCTTTTTATTAATGGTTTCAGTTATTGGTTAGTGAATTTCACATTTCTTTCATCGCAATAAATTATATGTTAGTATTGTAATTTTTCCTTCTATGATAAACAATAAGGCCCTCTTTATATACTATAATAGACTAATCATCACTATCAAATTAAGATTTATGCATTGGTGAGAAGTGACCATTATGAACTCTTGATCATCACGTCATATATAACTGATTTATCACACTAATCATTATTAGCGTAGTGCCAAGACCCGGGGAAAATGCAAGTTATTTTTATATTTGTTCAATGCACTTGAGTTCGTCACAGATCTTTGATATGAGTGTGTGTATTAAGAATCGATTACACGCTTCATAGCATAGACTTCTATATAGTCACTATAATCCATACCATTTTTGGTTTTCATATGTATTGGTCATCATACTATAGAAAATAGCTTTTATGAATATAATAAAATTCAGTTTAACGTTAGCAATCTTAACAGTTTTATCATTGTACAATAGTGTCTATATATAGTGAATTGTCTCGAAAACTACATCATACTGAATATAATTACATCATCTTTATAAATAGTCCACACACCAAATCCACAACTATTTCTCATGTTGGACTGATAACTACGTACCGCATCAATAGACCAAAACAGAGAAGAATATATATATATATGTATATATATATCCAGAGGCAATTAGAAAAAAGAGATCTCAGGTATATATGTTCTTATTCACAGCCACCAAATCATGTATAAAACCTCCGCAGTTGCTAGTTGCCACCGTCGAAAATCATGTATCTATGCTCTCTCCTCCACACCACCATTATCCTCTTTTATGGTAACAAAAGAAATTAAAAGAATAACCAACAGCAAAAGAAGAGAAGTCTGGGTCCAACTTCAAAAATAGAAGAAATGTTGAGCTACTGTACGTACTTCTGTTAGTATATGAAACAATGTCTGAGCATAAGGAATCACTTAAACACACATTTTGTTCTCAGTTGCAAACCAAAATACTCCAATTTAGCAAAGAATTCTCAGAGATCTACTGAGACAAAAAGAATCAAAATCTTGTAACCCTACTGATCTTTTAATATATGTTAGATTCTTGGCGAATGTACCTCTTGTTGTACACATCCAATGTGTTGAGATTAAATGGAGAAGTTCGTGCATGGAAAATAATATAGTGGTGGGTGGTGGGTGGTGGTTACTGATTGCTCAACAAAGATCATGGAGGAGGCAGTTTCTGAAATAAAAAAAAAAAAAAACTATTTTTTTCGTGTGAAAGGAAAACAAACAACAAAAGGAAACTGTTTTTTCAAACAAAAAAAATACATGGAGAAGGAAAAAAACTGTAGTTTCAGAAAATAAAATAAAAATATCTAAAATTTGATAAAATGACACGTCTCCACTCAAGGTGCTGTTTTATATATAGTAATGATATAAGAATAAACATAATTACGAATACATTTATAAAAATATATACGTAATTTGATAATGTAAATAAATTTGGTCTATTTTTAATTGGTTGAATCTGTATATACTATATAGGCAAAAGTAATTACTTATCCAATTAAAACAAATTTAGTTCAAGATATTCTCTTTTATGAATTTAGTTCATATGTAGTTCCCCTTCATTTCTTTTTCAAAGTTTCAATGCCCATATAATTTTTTTTAAAAGTAAATTACTTTTTTGTTGCTACTAAAACAGGGTTGGGCCAAATGGTTAATCAATTCGAATTTTCTTTGATGTCTCGTTTTCAAGTCTTCCTAACGGTATGAGTGGGCTATTTGGGTTTAATGAGAACTGCTCATGTTGTGTAGCTCAATTGGTAAAAAAAGATAATTAATTTTTGAGTTATATATTTCCAGATCCCATGGACTGTTTTTTTTTTCTATGTTACCCCTGCCCTCAAAAGTTGGTCATTTCGACTCTTGAACTGTAAATTTTTTTTTGTTTTACACCCAATTTACCTACTATTGCCGGTAACCAAATGCCACGTCACTGATTTTGCCACGTCACTATGTCACGCCATATTTTTAGTCACGTCATCATGCCACATCACATTTTTGTCACATCATCATCTTTTTGCCGGCGCTAGATTCTTCAAAGTTATGAATTTTTCGGCGCTGAAATTTTCAAAAATATGAATATTCCGGCGCCGGCAAGAAAAAGAAGAAGAATCAAATCGAAGAAGAGAAAGAAGAAGTAGAAGAATAATCGCATCGAATCGAATCGAATCGAATCGAATCGAAGAAGAAGAAGAAGAAGAAGAAGCGTTTCATTTGTCATGTACGCATGGTGACGTGGCATTTTTCGTGACGTAGAGCAATGACATGACAACTTTGGTGACATGGCAGGCGGTTACCGAGTACAACAGATCGTGACGTGGAGCAATGACATGACAACTTTGGTGACATGGTAGGCGGTTACCGGGTACAACAGATCTTTTGGAGTAAATTAATAAAATAGTACAGTGCAAACTTCGAAACGACTAAAGTGTGAGGACAAGAGGTAACATAAAAAGAGAAAACAGTACAGAAGATCTGAAAATATATAACCCTTGATTTTTCATTGCTAGACTATACTTAATAGTTGGAAATACAATAGAGGAAAAGTAGGAATGAGAAATAAAGAAGAAAAGCTATAAATTAGTGGCTAGAGTTTATGATTACATAAATTTAATTTGTTCATATGATGATTAGTCTGGTCCATGTAAAGTTTACCATGATAGCATCATCAGTGATTCAATTTAGGTATCGTTTGGTACCCTGATTCTACATGAGAAAGTGACAAAGTTAAATGCAAAGTGCAATTTACTATGTTTGGGTAAAATTTGTCAAATGAAAGAGGAAATAAAAATAAAGATTCCTGTAATCCAAAATCTTTGATATATGCTGAAAAAAGAATACCAAATAATAAGTGATATTTGTGATTCAAGCTAACTTTTCTTGTCTCATGATTCCTAAATGACATTTATATCCCCACTTTTATTTTTTTATCTTCCTATATTGTCATTGTTAATTCATATCATTAATGATAATAACTAAAACATTCTCAATTTTTTTTTTTCCATATTACTATAATGTTCATTATATGTCTAATACTAGTATTTTGGCCCAGCGTTTCTCGGTTTCTAATTTTTGAAATCGTTAAATATTATCTTTGTATCATGATTGGTTGACTCAATTTAATATTAAGTATTTGTATGAAATGTATAATCCTAATTTTTTTAAAAAAATATATTTTTATTTGTACATCATTCTCATCTAATTAAATAATATTACTATGGAAAATGAAACTTTTGTCCTGACAAATGTGTAGCAAACATGATATTTGAAAAGAACATAAGTGACATTTTGTTGTATTTTTACAAATTTTTAATTTTCACTACATGAAATCTAAACATAATATTTTAGATTCACTTTCAGTACACAAACATATTATTCTTAACTTTCCAGGAATATGTATTCCATGAATCTCAATTCCTGTAATATATAGAATCCATGGTAATTTGAATTCGCTGATCCAAACGATACCTTATTGCATTCAGATTCCTACGTGAAAAAGCAAACATAGATGGATTAACAAATTTGGGAATATTTTTTTTCATCCTATTATGCGATTTGAGAAGAAAATTAAGGTGAATTTTTATTCTCTTAACTTGTGTCTATCTTCCACCAGTTTGCATACAACGAAATCATTTGTATAAAAAAATGTTGGAAGATGTGATTTAAATTATTTAAAAATTACATATCTGGATAACATGTGAATCCATTAAATTATAAAAAAGTTTAAATAAAAGTATTTGGATCAATTTTAGATATTCTGTTTTGGTTCAGATTCTAATTCAAACATGAGTTTAAATGGTTAAAACACCTGAACATGAGTTTATTTTTATTTTGAGATAAATTTGAATATAGTTGTTTTTACAGGCACCCCAACAATTTATGTCAAGTTGCAGGTTACAGTTGTTATATTGGTCCTGGATCGGCCAATTTAGGTGAGTTATGGACAATTAGAAACCTTTTAGAATCTTGCTTGAGAGGACACTAAATTTCGTTTACAAAATTCACCTTAAATTTGATCCGACTAACTTTCAGACTGAACTGGGTTACAACTTTCAAGTGAAATTTGTAGAGGATTGGATTGTCCTATACAAAACCGTGCATTCTAACCCTAGAAAGTGAATTCTGGCCCGATTTGCAACCTGAATGAATCCAAAACCCTTTCGGATCGATTCGGGTTAGGTTTTAACAGCCAGAACCCGAATGTGCCACCTGTCTCAGGGACGGGATAAGCTTGAAAAACATAGAGCACGCAATTGACACAAGTAAATGGGAATCTGAACTTGGAGCCCCAAATAAGCCCCTTCCTAACATTGACATTCAAAATTTAAACAAACAGAATATCCCTACTATGTAAAAAAGTTGTTCATGTAATAAGCTAGCACCTGAACTCTCTAACTAACCCACATCCTCAACCCCTAAAACTTCTAGCTTTGTAATGATTAAACTATGACAGTCTCTCAACTATCTATCCACAAATCCATATTCTTCCCTAGCTTGACCTTGGCGGGACGTGATGGTTTGCCGTCCCACCAGAGAAACCAGATGCCGCTTAACATTTTAGAACACGAAAAATATGACTCGACAAAATCATTATAGTGAAGAAACAGCTGGGATCCGGATGTTGATGATGATCACCTTCTTTATCCTCTGTGAGATCATCAGTCAGCATGTTGTTTCCTCGTTCGGCACCTGTTCACATACCAAGTGGCATGTTTTTGTAGGCCCATACTGATCAACACCTTGAGGCTTCCAAGCATGACAAAGGTCATGATAGACAACACCACAATCCAAAAGAGTCTCCATGGGAGGGGGTTGTAGGGAAGGTGGGCAGCATATACAGGAGTTAGCACTCGGATCACCTAAATCAAGAGATATACAAAACAAACTTTAACGTGCAAGATCATACGTCAACAAGCAATAGATGACTATTATTTATGGTCTCTCTATTGACTAATGACTATATGTTTGTAGCAATGATTTCAAAGCAAGAGGAATTATCTCCATTGTTTAAATAACAGGGGCTAGTGCTAGTCACTGACACATTACTGAATCAAAATTTCTGAGGAGATATATTGACAGTACTAACCACACAAGCTGGAGCCAGAGGAACAAAAGTGAGGTTTTTCCTCACATCCTCTGTTTGAATGTTCAAAGTCTGAGGAAACACAAAACAGGTGTCAGAACAAGTTTAACATTCCCTTGTCAGCAAAATTAGGCCAAACATGCATTAGATAATGGAATTTTTTAATCCTCTTGCCTTCTTTCTTAAATCAACATATTAAAGGGCCTCTATGATTAAATGAAAAAATGCACTAAATGAATTGGAAGCAAACAACATTACAGTACATAAAACTGCTTCATTTGAATAAGTATCATAATATTCTATCAAGCTCACCAACTTTGAGGTTCATTTATTGTATTAACTTTCAAATAAAAATGCTACTTATTGAAAATAAATTTGTCCCAAGTGAGGAATAATTGACCAGACTACCATATTACCAAAGTGTAAGAACGTAACAGAACAAAGTATGGAAAAAGAAAAAGAATAAGCTTAATCCAATAAACTTTTGCATTGCTGCATGCCTGCAACACATTCCATAAATTCAAAGGAATTTAAGACACCTGAAATACAAAGGTCGCATCTTTCTATTTTGGCATAAGAAAATGAAATGAATTGACAATACATGTCCATAGATCTTTTATTGACATCATTTGCCAGTTATATAATTGCCTTTCCTATTTTCTCTTTTTTAAGGTCCATGGGGGCTCTACAACACCTCTGGACAAAGGAAAGGCTACTATCCACCCTGGAATCAAATAATGTGGGGAAGATTCAGCTGGTGGCTGGCCCCATATCAGGAGAAAGCAATTTGAACTGAAATACATTGTCTTTGTGGGGGCTGGGTAGTTCAGTAACTAGAAGGCATGGAGTACTAGTAGCACAGGTCTATGAGAGGCCATTTCAAAGAATTTCAACAATATTAAACTTCTTTTAACATTTACACACTCGTGCAAAACGAACTAATTTTGACTCCAAGTTCCACAAACATATATCGAGTAAATGGATGGAAATGGGGAGGATTAATGTAGCAATTATCCCTGTTTTCCTTCTAGAGAATGGGCTTGTGATCACCCAAATGAAATGGAAGGGGCTCTAAGGCTAGCTCTGATTGAAACTAGCAATCTCCATCACTGAAATGCTTTAACTCTTTCTTATGACTAATTGCATGAAGACAGAATTTACATAAAATATACCTTCAGCTTATGTCATTTGGATAACTCATAGCTTTCCCACCCCCATCTGAACAGAGGATAAAATACCACCAAATCAAGTCGAGGAACATGGATATGCAACCAAGCAACACGATACATAAAGCTTACTACAGATTGCCTCCTAAAATCCTTTAATGTGGAAAACGCTCTTCAATCCTCATCTAATCAGTAACCACTCTCTGTGGAATAATAAATCATATTTTGTGGACTTTAAATCTCTAGCAATTTTCGGAAAAGATATAATTATACTGAATCCCTATACCTAGCATCATATAGCTAGAAATTATGAGAGCTTTCTCTGGCTTGGTTCTTTCATCTCTACAGCACAAGAAACAGGAGAGCTTCAAGGCCCCACAAATTTGTAGCACCATGCCTGCTTGCATGGCTCAAGCAACATGACATATTCTAATTACATGGTCACTAATTTGCGTACTTTGGTTGTATTTCATATCCAGCATCGCGATGGTACTATTTAGCACGAAATGGCCCTTTGGATCATATAGTACACACTAAATATTTCCATTTGTGTTTTCAAAACAAGAAAGTTTTGTTTCAGATGGACATGACAAAGAACCAGTTGGAACTCATCAGCAAAGAGGAAACATTAAAAATGACAAAATAAAGAAGAAGAAAAAACAAGAAAATACCTGTTTGCAGAGATCTTCAAGAAATTCAGAGTATGCAATGGGCTTTATTTCATTGAATTTGGCAACAAATGAATGTTTTATGATATCAATAGCCATTTCACATACGTAAACCAAGAAAGCATTCTGCAGAAATACAGATAGAGCATACTTAATAAGCCAAAAATATTGTGCAATAAAGTTGTTCTGTTTCAAGAAGTTACTCCCCTTCAAAGCATTGCTAGCCAAAAACGCTCAAGGAACTTACATATATAAAATTTCCAAACCAGGGACCCTCAGCCTCCAGAATATTTTGGGCTAAAACGAACAGGACAAATGCTGAAATGTGGAATCTCTCTACTGAATCTGGATTTGAGTTGTTGCATAAAGATTACAATGATAAGATTGAAAGAAGATACACAAATGAACTGGTAGATAAAATACAAATAATTAAATACATTTAACCAGAAAAAAAAAATCATGTTTCATTGGCCTAGCTAAAATATTGGAAATATCTACTATTTTTTATGTACATCCCTAAAATAATACCAGTAACTGCTAGTTATAACTTATAACAGGTGAAAATACTAGTTTTTGTAGCATTTACCCTGATGAGATCTTCTGAGTAATTACTTCAAAATAAAAATTTCACATTAAAATAGAAGCATTATACAGACACACACCAAAATAATGATAATCGATAAATTTAATCAATTACCATGAACAATAAAATTGACTTTACACAAAACTTTAAAATGTCTTAGCAACCCTAACATAAAATGTGTATCTCCAACTAGTTATTCACCCAGCTAATCAGAGCACACATTGCAAGCAAAGAGCACTAACTAACATGGATACGCACGACAACACAAAGTGTTCTGGTTCTATAGTAGGAATAATATCAGTTTAAGCGTCTAATTAGGGAGTCTAATGTGGTTCCAATGTCTCTGACTCTATGGCATAGATATATATTAAATGGATAAAATAGAAACATCTAAATAGCACACAGAAAAAGGATTAAATAACTCACCAAAGTACACCAGACTGTGAATGTTATCTTTACTAAAACGTTTAAACACATTGCTTTTGATTTCTGCGAAGTTATTGGATACGAGCAAAGCCAGCAAGGCATTATTGTGAGCAACAATACATGTCGATAAAGTAATTGCCTGAGCTAATAGAATAAAAGAATGAACAAGTACGAACAGTCAAGGAACCAAATGGAGGATGAAGATCATAACATTAATAAATGTAAAGGTCATCAAACTAAGGATATTTGAGGCAGTCACAGCTAAAGCTAGGTCAGAAATGAATCTCCAAACCCAAAATTGCATGTTTTCTGGTGAACAACCAGCAAGTCCCTCTGCTGAAAGAAACAGAGCTTGCAGTACATCTCCAACAAAGCTCTGACATAGTTTATCAAATATCTGCACATAAGAGTAAAAAAAAACATATTTCGACCAAATTGTTATAAAAGTTGATTCAGCAAACAGCTCTAAAGATTGAGAAACAGATGCAAGAGCGAGCCTATAAATTCATCAGATGATTAATGGGTTAACTTTGTAATCCCATAAGATTTGGTTGCTCACCTCCAAGACATTGTACACGACATAGAGTTTGATCGTTCCTTGACCACGAATCATGTGGTATATTAAGCTGATATCTAGGGAAATGAAAAAGGTGTAAAGAATGAAGGAAAACAAATCAGTACACAAATAAAATTAATATAAAGCATATTATGTTAATGCCAAGGATTATGCAAGCACAACAACAAAAGAAAATTTCAAACACAACTAGATAACATATTTTCTACACCTGTACGCTCCAAAAGAGTAACTCCACAGGCCATTACAATAAAGCATCCAAAATCTGACAGCTCTGCAGTAGAAGGCCTCTTGAACTGCCTGCCACAAGCACGGTTAGGTTATTTTGTAAATATTACAACATATACGACTAAAGCATGTAGCCATGAACATGGTTAGGCATTTTATAAGTTTAGTAGAACAACAACAACAACAACGTCAACAATAAATAGCTAAACAAAAGGAAATAGAGCAAGTACACTCACAAACAAGAGAAAGATTTTTGCACAAAATAAATCATGTCTGCTCTATATTTTTGTGCTGCGTACACCACCGAAATACCCGACTCCGCATGCCACAATTACAAAAACTGGAGCCTAAAACTATTTTATTAAGCCAAAAGCAGGAGGAAGGCAGCGATTATATACATAAATTACCCACTCCAGTCCCCACAATGGAGGAAGCGTCGGTCGTGCATTAGGGCACTCTACTAAGAACATATATTGCTAGGCCATTTCAAACTTTCAACCCTCAGCTTAACAGTATGCCTTCATTATATAGCTCACTATATGATATCATGGAAGTACTACTGCTTTTACCATTCTTATACTATATTCACAATGTCAGTCAAAACATTGTGGTTACATTTTAATTAAGTGAAAAGTGTATGCTATGCTAGACTTAGACTCGGGTTAAAATTGCCTATCTGAGCCATTACAAGAAACCCTTGAGAAGAAGTAGGTCTAAGTGGACATTTCAGTTTCTAATTGAAAGTTGACCTTAGCAAGAAATGAATTGTTGTTGTCTAATGACCAACCCCAAAATCCTATAATAATCTACCAAAATAAAAAACTTTACAGAATTGAATTTCCATAGCCAAGCTGCATAACAATGGCTCAGCAGCAGCCGTGCTTCAAGAAAAAGAAAGCAATCTCAGATATCCTTTGGTCTCATAGACTCAAGGGAACTAATCTTCGGTAAACCAAACCATAAAAACCTCATTCTGGAGATAGGAAACGATTTAGTGCACTTTCTCCAGTAAGTGGAAGGTTGATTTCTGTTCCTTCTATGGGAAGCTCAGAGGTGGTTAAGTTAAGTGTTGTCCATTAGAACTCTCTTTGGAATTCGACAGCTTCTCCACACTGTTTTATGAGTTCTTGCTTCTTTTTCCGAACGGCCATGACAGTAAATTTACAATAGAGCATCAGATAGAAAGACATGCTATTCTTGCGGATTGGTGCTGCGTGATGTGTGAAAAAGAATGGGGGAGACCATTGATTATAAATTGCTGCATTTAATCAAGTACTTTAGAGATGTTGTCCTTAGGTTCTAATTTATTTGGCACTTCAAGGATAATTCCAAAGGCAATAGCATTTACTTTCTAGTTACTAGAACTGCTCAGATAAACAGAGGGCTTCCAGTGTGGATTTGCCATTACTCCCTGCATCATGAGGAACATTTGGTGAAAAAATAGTTAAAAACTAAAAGGACTTCTGACAACTGGCAGTTCATGGATATACTAGTGGCATTTACTTTCTAGTTGCTAGGACATGTAAGATAAACACAGCTTGCAGTTTAAATTTGCCCAACCCGTTGCTTTATGCGGAACATTTGGTGTGAAATATAGACAAGGACTGCTGATGGCATCAAGTTATTTAAGCATGAATTCAGGCTTAGATTCTAGCAGTCTCCCTTGGATGGATAACAAATTTGGTTGACTATCTTTCTTTTCTTATGGTCTACTTGTTAAGTTGTATCGTGTTTGTTTTCTTTAGTTTTTCTCCATCGGCTGGCATACTTCCTGAACTGGGGTCAATCACATTGTTTTTCTGAATTTTCTTCATTGAAAAAAAAAATACTCTACTACAGTTACAAGCCAAAATATCCCAAACATATATGTCAACAACTTAAATATAATTTTAAAAGACACTTCAAATAATCAACAAGTCAGTCAGCTAAATCATAATGTGTTAGATAAATAAATGCTCAACCTGAAAAAAATGGTGATCTTCACACCAAGATGACAAACCTTGTCTGTAAAAGCCTCCACAAAATCTTCAGCATCCTCATTGGCATGATAGTTAACAATGACAGAAATGAATCGAAGCAGACAAAGAAGCCAACATTTATAAGCTGCAACATTATTGACATGTTTAAGAATCTCTCTAATTAATATATAATGTGGCCACACATATAATATTTCCATAGCCTAATTACTGATGATTCATCATTGCAAATTTCAAAAGAAGTCATGTAATAGAAAAAGTAAAGTTTATTGACATAAGATCATTACTGTATGCATTACTTTATAACAGAAGTGGAACCACTAACAGGCTAACACAAATGCACATAATATTACACTCTATGGAAGCAGAAACGAAGCCAATCACAAGAATAATGAGCCACCAAGGCATCACTCACTTCAGGATAATGTAGGTTTCACTTTCATATGAATATGTACATCTATGTGACCTGACAATGCATTATGCCAATTCTTCCTATAAATGTCAAACAGAGAGTAACTATTACCAATTCGCATCTCCATGGTAAACGAAAGATAGTATCATATACTCGTTCCCTTTCCTTCTCATTGCCAAGATTGGTTGTGCTCCGTAATGAATTTCCACTAAACATTTCGTCCATAAAGTATTTCAGTGGTGACTTCTCAACTGAAAAGGGATCTGAGAGCAAAACAAAGCACCATAACCAAGAGTGAATAATGACATATATAAAATATATATATGTATAATATAAAAAAGAAGAAGGGAAAGGATGTAAAGGAGATATCAAAAGCATATAAAAACAAGAAACCAGCCATATAAGGAAAGATAAGTGCATTACACAATGAGCTACATATATTTCTAGTTTACTTTTTCAGTTTCTTTTGTTTTTCAAGATAAAATATATGGGAAAGAACAGAACTGTTCACTCAATTTAACATAGTCACAAATTGGTGTAGTTAGAATAGTTCGAGGAAGCTCAATTAAGCTCAAAGCCACAAAACTACCTAGCGATTTATAATTTATTCATAACTGATGACACAATGAATCATGTATGCATATTAGTTACATATAGAAGACATATATCCATGTAAGTAAGGGACACGACATAAATAGTTCAAATTATCCCCTCTTCTACATCATGAATTATATTGTTAAACAACACAAATTACGAGAAGGCAAGTCATAGATAACCACGTACGTCGTATTGATACAAGCATTCACCAAATATTCACTCTCTCATGAAACTACAGATCATATCTGCTTTCCTCAAACTTTAATGTGCACCCTGTTGTTGACTTGATGAGGCAAAAGGAAGAAATATATAGTCGTGTATGAAGCCACAAATTTCTCATAATTTTATTCAGCACATGATAGTACTTGAATCAATCAAACTCAACTAAGTCCTTTCTTAATTGGTTTTTGTAATTTTCTGTCAACGCAGCTATAGTAAATTCAAATAAGCAAATCCAATTTAAAACAGGCAACACAGTTAGAGATAACAAATGCCTTTACAAGTAATTGATTGGAGAAGAATGATTTATTTAGCTTATCCCAACTACCAAAAAAGAGGCATTGGCCATCTGATTTGTGTTTTAAGGATTCTCTTATTTACCAATTCACTCTCATACAGCTTCCACCAATGAGCAACATATGGCTATAAGCATCACATAATCCATGCTACAAAGTATACATTGCCCTAAGTTTCACTCTTCAACATAATCTTCCATTGATGCTATGTCCAAAATCCTTGCTAGATTTAAAGATTAATGTCACCTGCTCTGCTAAAAAATATTTCAAGAAAGCACAGAGACTGATAGAATTTCTGCAACAAAATCAATTACCAAAACCTTAAAAGAAATGAATTCAGATTCATCATAGAGCCACACAAAACGAATATAAAAGCATCCCAATGGCATCACAGATATGAAATCAGTTGCACTTACAATTGGGATCCTCAGCCATAAGCTGCTTCCAATCCAAAGATTCCGCCGTCGCCAACTTGGTGGCCACACTCCCATTAAGCTGCTTCACCTCAACGCCGCCCTCCTCCTTCCCGCTCTCATCCGCCCTGGACGACGCCGAATCGTCGCCGGCGTTAACAGGCCTGAGCCTCAACTCCCCGAAATTATACCCGTCGCCCCTCAAATTCGGCTCCGACGTCACTTCAGTCAGCGTGACAACACTTGCCGCAATGCTGCTTCTGTAACTCTGGCTATTCATCTCGAGTGAAGTGCAGTCGTCGTTCCTGGACGAATCGGGGATCGGATCCTCGGGAATGTTGGAGAAATTGGGGACGGCACTTCCGGAGGCTTTCTTCCTCTTGTGCTTCTTCTTCTTCCCTCGTTTCTGCTTGACGCCGGTGGTGTGGAGGGGATCGGAGTTGAACGGATAGTCGTCAACTTCGAGATCGTGGTTATCAAGAATGTTGAAGGAGAGCTTCCGGCCGGCAGATCTCAAGGCCATGGTGGGTGTAACAGATTGGGATTGAAGCTTGAGCTTATATGCTGTGTGGAAGAAGTATCATGTCATCTGTAAAATGCTGTGTATTACGAATTAGACGATTTGGGAGTCATGTTTTTATTTTTTTCGATTTAGGCTTTTAATGGGAAGTGGCGTTATATTACACGCTGTTCTTATGAGTCATGAGCATCAGGGAATGAAATATGGACACGTCACGATTTTTCATTCTTGCCTACGTGTCTCAGTCTTTTTTTTTCTTTTTTTCCTTAACGCTCCATTTTGGTGCCTATACCATAAATAAAAGAGATAATTATGCCTCCTTTCAAATATACATCTTTTAACCTTAGTTACTCTCAATTAAATCTTTTTTTGGCTAATAATTCAATTATATTTAATAAAATATTCCACTAATTCAGTCATGTACCTAACACATGACCATTTTTCAAAATTCCAAAAATATCTTTCATCTATAATTCTTTTTCATCAGTCTCTCCGGAATCATCATACTCTCGCCGAAAAATTCAAATTTTTTCTTAATAATTGAACATACGCCGGAATATTCAAACACTCGTCGGAATCATCATAAACTAGTCGAAAATGTCATAAACTCGCCAGAATCTGGTAAAAAGTCGTCAATCCAAAAACACCAAAATTTCATATTCGCCATAAACTGAGAAATTTCATGACTTCTTCTCCAAAAATCATGGTTCATTATCTAAAAATTCATGTTTTTTTTGTTAAACCATAGAGTTACTGAGCAGACTCGCACTTTCTCGATAGTCACCTTTAAATCTTTTGACTATACACAGACTAATTTTCATTCGAGGCGAAGGCACAGGTTAAAATTTAAGTGTCTCTCCAGGGATGTGTTGAATGAGGATCGAACTCAAGCGTTCTTTCCACTCACGCAGCCTGTGTTCAATCATGGTTCATCACCTTCTTCATGGTTAATTATCCAAAAATCATTGGTTTTTCTAGGTTAGGGTATCCATGTCTCGACGGAGAAGACATCCATGGCTCGACAACGGCGATCTACTCGGCCGCGCACGATGAAGACGACGTCGATTCTAAACCAAACCCACCAAAGACAATATTCTACATACAGGCTTGGCGGTGGCTGGGCACCGGGGGATAGCGAAGGGCCCGGGGGT
>JAYMTA010002878.1:0-15478 GCA_036897625.1 Pelargonium cotyledonis | reverse complement strand
ATTTTCTTTGAGAAAGTGAGCAGTATAGATTGTTCATCCATTCAGATTCTCTCCTCATGCAACATTAATGTTGTATATCCAGTTAGCAAGCAATCAAAGATTCTAAGAATAACCAAACCTGTCCATCATGGCCCTTCAGGTCTTCTCGAAGTTGACATGTTTGCTTATCCCACACAATAACAGAATGATCATCGGATCCTGATACTATCTTTTCTCGATCAGAACTTATTGCACGGACAGTTCTGAACACGACAACAGAAAGGGTGAAATATGATAATATGAATCAAGAGGATAACCCATTTTGCAGTAAATATAGTGCAAAACATCAATTTCTATCTATGAAAACCTTGTATGTTTCGTCAAAGTTGCCCGTAGTTCCGAACCGCGAAGACTAGGATCCCAGATTTTAATCTGCATGATTGTGAAAAATATTGTTTATTAACTATTTGAAACAAGTACAACCCAATAATGATCTCAAAATGTCCCTGGATGCATCATAGATATTTCAAAATATGAAAATGACTGGTTAAAAATTTGCAATGTCCTTAATTCTGATATTTTACACCGTTAGGACAAAAAAGCTCGGTAGATCCTATAACTGACAATGAAATATCAAATATCATATATTATTCCCAAGTCATACAGTTCTTAGCTGTGACATGCTAATCATGTCAGATACTTGCGACAACACCAGCAAGTTTGCTTGAGTTCATCGCAAAAGCAATCATATCAAAAGAGCACAAAAAATACACTTTCTGCATGCCACAAATCCCCATGATAGGTATGGCATAGTAAACTTTCCAAACACTCGTGCAAGTCATCATATGTTTAATTAAAAATAAAGAGATAGAAAGCTTACCGAACAGTCCGAACTTCCGCTAATGAAGAAACCAGCATCTTCTCGGTCACCAATCAGATCCCATACCTCTCTTCTAGTTACACAATGTAGAGCAGTAATGGCACCAGTATGACCCCTAAGTATGCGAACACTGGTTTGAATTTTCTTCTGCCCAGTAGGGGATAAATCTTGTTTGCGAGGAGCCCCACCCTCATTTGCAGCTGAACCATAATAAAGAGCCACAGTAGTGTAATAGAACATTATTTGAATATGATCATTATAGTCATCTTTATTTAGCTTAATATAATATCAAATGTTAAGAAAACACATACAATCATCAGAGGCCCATTTACGAAAACGGCCAGAAGAGTTTGCTCTTGATGCTGTATCCCTGCTGAACATGCTCTGGACCCAGCTCCTTCCAACACCAGTAGCTTCAGCAGGTTGCTCGTTTTCATCATTTGCTTCTTTTGGACGTGGAGACGCCAATCCATGAGAAGAGATGGTTTGGGGTTTAACGGAAGATATTCCCCAGTAACCAACACGTAGTTGCTGGATGTGTGATAAAAACCCTCGAAGTTTTATCTGAGAATGGTGAAGACTTAAGGATTCAGCAACAACTTTAACACCAATTAAATGCAGGTGCAGACTTAATTTGAGTTTCAACATAGAGAAGCATAAATAACATTGTAATTTGAATAATTTGAAACTCTTTGCCCATGGAGTTGTTATGTAATGTGACTATTAGTTTATATATATTTTTTAAAGTGACTATTAGTTTATATAAAACTCCTTCCTTACATTTGCACTTTTTATAAGAATTTCATTTCAAAATGAATCTCATCGAAGCATGCAGCACTACATCATTATACAAAAATTCAGAGAGAACTAGAGCTATTTAGGTTATACCTCAGAAATGAAAATCAATTGGCATTACGCTAATGAGTATATGGCCCTCCCAGAACACCCCCGACTAATCCATGTGGGTACAGATGGCCACCACATGCTCCACATTAATTAAAGCCAAGGAAAACCAAATTGGTGGCTGTCCACATGGGAGTGTGGGGAAATTTGTAAAAACCTTAGCTCCAAGTAAAATAATGAACCAGGCCATCACAAATAAAACAATGCTAACAATTATAGATTATTGAAGGTGCCCGTTGTCAATATTAAATAAATAAAATTCATACTTCAAGCAGAAGATAGGACTGTTTAAATAAAAACTTACAAACTGCTTGTATCCAATGTTGTTTTTCTCTGCTATAGTTTCTATCATGTACCAGGCATCAATATCAGGAAGTCCCAAGCCCGCCTTCATCATAACATAAAACAAGTCAGCACTGAAAAGTTTGAATGATTTGGTGCGTTAATTAAGTCAGAGGGATAAAGGAAATAAGAGCACTACCATGTGGGATGCTACCACAATTAGTTGAGTAGTCACCAGAGTTGCGTAATTTGCAGACCTAACATAAAAAACATCAGCACAATAGCTAATCTTCAAGTCTGTTAATTAATCACAGACTATCCAAACCATACATACTCCAATTCCAAAAGAATCCACATCTGAGTTGTAGACCTACTAAAAACAACTCGTCTAAGAATGAAAAAGCATCCCATTCAGACACGCAGGTGCGTAATGAATACACCATAGGTTCAACTTTGGTGGATCCTACCAAAAGTAAACCACACTCAAAGAAGAGCCGCAGAAAGCTGAATGCCATGTGACTGCGTGTAATACAATTGACGGGAAAAGGCTGAACACCCAATATGTAGACCTTAAAATAAAGGATAAGACAGATTTTGTATGACTATATGTGAATTTAAAACCAATAAACTCAACTTACAGATTTTTTACTTTTTAATTATTATATTTTTTTCTCTGACCATAATAGAACCTATAAGTATCTTACTTGTTTGAAGATCGGTCAATCAGATATTCAAAGTATCCTTCCCAGAACCTGCAAGTGAGAATCCAATAATAAATCAGCTATTACCTCGCACTAAATGCATTAATATTTACAATGAACTCAAAAGAGGGCAGCATCAATTATATAGCCATAACTGCACCTATAGCTGATATTATACAGATGCATCAGAATTATAGGATCCCCAAACTTTCATTCAAAAGTAATAAAAGGATTCAGAATTTAATTTATGGGCTGAAACAACCTTCCTGTATAGTTTTTTTTATGTCAACTGTTAAGACTCAACATCTGCTAAATGTGGAGTTGAAAATTGGGATTTGAATTAGACATTCCTTTGTAACTAGCCTAGTCAATCTTTATATATAAATAAAAGTTATAATTTAGTGACTAGACATAAAAAGTTCTTCCCACTTCCTTGTCGCTCAAATGGTATCAGAACCTCTATACTCTCTAATTAGTCTTCCGCTGCCTGCATTGTTGCCTTCATGGCGGTGGTGTCCGAACTCTCTAGATTTTTATTTTTATTTTATAACTTTACATTTATTTTGATAGTTCCTTTCTATCTTCCTTTTCCTTGCACTGAGAAAAAGCTATAATATGTGATGTCATATTGGTGCCTCGGCCACTAGCATTGTTTGGTTTTTTTTTTTTTTTTTTTTTCAATAAAAAATAAAAAATCGGCAGACGGTACCATGTATTAATAACTTCCTGAGGTAGGAAATAAATTATAGGTACAAATGAACAATGAGATTGTCCGTTACAAGGTAACAACAGTGAACAAAGAGTTATGGTGCATATGAAAGACCATGAAAGCCTGGGGGACTATATGAGGAGCATGAACAAGGGTTTCAAAGGTGTCGAATCGTCAAGGACTTGCCGGGTCGGTCATCTAGGTCTCCCTTCAAATGAATCAAACCCGAAGTACCACATTTGGGTACCTAAAGAAAGACCAAGTTAAGATAAAACCTTGTACGTGAAGGAAATGTACTCAAAATAGCATATGGAAGCTCTTGGCTCTCATGTACATGAAGGCCCTCAAAAGCACTTGGCACCCCCAAAAGGACTTCTCCATGCACCAAAGCAATATCAAACATGAAAGGGTCACACATCGTGTCCCTTATAAGACACATCTTGCATGTTCTAACTCTACACTAATTGACGAATACAAGCTCCAACGAGATGTACAAGGCTAGTAGTCCATTTCACCATCCCAGCGTGTCATGCATATAGGGGGACACCCATCGAACGTTGATCTAACTCACACTATGTCCTATTGGTATGTGTAGAGCCCCGACAAGTAGAGAATATTTGGCTTGGTATGTTGAAAGCACTAGTTGTCGTTGGTTACTGTGAAGATTCAATTTTAAATTTAGTAGAATTAGAAAAGGTGTTAGTGAAATTAGGAAATACACTGTATTTAGGAAAGTTTAGTTTAATTTCTAGTCTAGCTTATTTCCTATTTCTAGTCTTATTCTTCTAAATAAAAGAGTCTCCCTTGTACAAGTTATTAAAAAGTACTTCCCATCAATAAAACAAATTCAACATGGTTTCAAAGCCTCTTGATTCATTGTTTTGAGAGTCTATTGAAGCTTCCGCTATTCCGGCTGCAACCTTAGGTTGCTTGCCTGACCTTGACAAAATAGAGAAAATATAATAGAAAATCATGAAGAAAAATAAAACCATTGGCCAGGCATCATCTTAGTATGCTTGCATGTGAGGGGAGCAGCATCTCATATATAAATTCAAGCGTCATCACTTTCTTTTTCTTGAACAACGATTTGCTGGCATCTTCTTAGGTTTTCTCTTTCGTTTTTTTTCTTTTTCTTTTCTTTTTTTCTTTTTTTTTTTATAGTTAGCTTTCATGCTATCAACAAATCTAATCTCTTAAGTTTGGATCTTTTGTGGAGAATAGAATGAAGAGTTGATAGCGTTTTGGGCAAATTTTTGAAACGACCTCTTCTTGGTGTTAATTGTCATTGTGTTAACATCAACATTGTCGTCTTCTTCTTCTTGGCCTTAATTGATTGTGGTCTCCGTCGATAACCAAGTTTTGTAACAATCTATCACTAAAACGAACTTCAACAACCGTATAATGCTGTCGGAAGTTCTAAAGACTAAAGAGATATACGAAGTGAAAATCCAAACTCTCACATTGATTTGGTGTACATGCTCCAACTTAAGGGAGAGTGTGAAGATTCAATTCTAAATTTAGTAGAATTAGGAAATGTGTTAAGTGTAATTAGAAAATATATTGTATTTAGGAAAGTTTAATATAATTTCCTAGTCTAGAATATTTCCTATTTCTAGTCTTAATCTTCTGTATTTCAACGGTTATCAAAGGGCTACTCTACTAGATAAACAAAGAGAGCTCCCTTAGAAGAATCTAAGATACTGTGACATCGTCATGACGTCTTCATGGTGACATCACCTCTAGTCAATCATAATTCAAGATGACATCATTACTACTGCGAGTATCATATCCCCTCATGGCCTCATGCAATAGAGAGAGGGTTACACAATCCTTGCATTCTCTCTACATTTCTCGTAGTGCTCTACGTTTCACTTGGCAAAGACTCATACTCGGATTCCAACACACACACTAGTTTTCACTTAACGGATTTTGAGCTCTAGAATCTAGATACGATAATATGAAAAAGAAAACAAAAGAAGCAGTTTCTGAGAGTTGTCCATGTCAAAAAGGGACATCTCACAATAAAAGATTTCACTTTAACTATCACATAGATGATCATAAATCATTTAAGCTTCAATAAACAAACAACTATTAGCTTAAGAAAATATAAATTAATTAATAACGAGAAAAATGTATATATCAATAGATTGATAAAGCGTATACCTTAATTCCTCCCATATAGACAAAGACATAAGATGACGTTGGATATAGTCTGGCACATTATTAACATCCTTTTTGAACATTTCAGCTGACACTTCAAGAGCATCTCTTATGGTTGATACATCATTTCGAGATGTTGCACGAGTAATTGCCGTTTTAAGCTGATAGCCATAAATGAGATTTTCAGAAATTAAGAAAATATTTCTTTTATCAGCAAAAGTACTTTTATAGATTAGCTCCTAAGAAATTAAAAAAATATCCAAAGATAAATGACAAATGAAAAAGAGTATGAGAACAATCAGTATTGATGGAACATAAAAATTACTCCATGGTATCCAAAATATAAAAATAGACAAGACTACTTAATTTTGATACCAGTATACTGTATATGAATAAAGTTTAAACTAATCATGATAAACTCTACGTTAACTGATATCACTTTGAAACTTCAATTAAGTCACATACCAATTCTTTCACAGCAATGAACTGTTCATCGGTCAATTGGCAGTGCCAGCCCTGACAACATAAATCCAAAAAGACTTAGCTTAAAGCCACGTTCCACGCATAAGTACACCAAAGTAGCTAATGATTTTAAAGTAGCATACGGAATGAATGTGCTCCCTTATACATTCAATAAACCCACTACCGCCAATCCCCTCCGCATCAGACTCAATCAAAGCTGCAAAGCCAAAATATAATTAGCTCATAATTAGTGGGACATTTATAATTACGAAATCTATTGAAGTTCCAATGGATAAACAAGAGTGTTCGTATTATAAAAGCATACCAAGGATTGTACCATATTCAAATGATGAAAGTGGATCTTCAGTTGTTTCCAATTTCAGAAGGCGCAGCCACAAGCCCTGTTTGACATCAAAGTAAACCTCAACCTTTGAAACATGAATTGCAACCAACATGTACAAACCTAGTTGTGTGTGTGTTTGATGATGGTTAAACTAGACTCCAACCTAAAAGCTTAAGTTGAAAGGTGAAGGGCTCAACTAGTATTTCAAGTGGTGACTAAATTCATATTTTTGACGTGCAATTCTCTTAACACTCCCCCTCACGTGTAGGCTGGATAAGAGACATGGACTCATGCTTCACATGGATAGGTGGACTCAACTCGGAAGTATCACTTAACACTCCTTTCACATGCAAAACAGATAAGAGAGAACTAGCATCACGTGGATAGGTAGGCTTAAGTTGGGAGGCAAGACAAACGGGTCACTCGGCTCAAACAAAACCAGCTATAATATCATGTTAATCGTGACTTCAACCTAAGAGTTTAAGCTAAAAGGTGGAGGGCCCAACTAGTAGTTCAAGTGGTGATTGATTTCACATTCTTTCGATGTGACAATGATAAACAGTCAAACCTCTTTCTCAAAACTAAGTTGGGGTAGGCTCTTTTTACAACTATTTCAGATCCTCTACTTGTGTTCCTTTTCCATCCCTTCCATCTAGGCTAGAGTTGGCAATTTGGATCACGGGTCGGGCCATGGGTCATGTGTGGGTTCGGGTAGAAAGCAATGACCCTAACCCAACCCGTAGAAGGCTCAAGTTGCACGTGGCAGCTCTGGGCCCAGGTTTGGCATCCCACCATTTTTTGACCGCCTAATTTAAAGTTCGAAAACAATTTTTTCAATTTAATTTTTAACAGTGGTTGTTTTCTGTATGTGCTCAATCTCTATTATAAACTAACTCCGAAAGCAACCATTGTTAAATTTCCAAAGCATCAAAACAGTACGCGCCATAGCCAAAACTCATTTCCAATAAATTCTCAAATCAAAACACTCAAACCCACCAAATCACAACCATTGAACCCAAAATCACATGCAAAATCAAATACAACATAATCAAAACCCATTTCCAATAATTCCACAAATCAAAACAATCACACCCACCAAATCACAACCATTGAACATAAAATCACTTGCAAAATCAATTACAAACTAGACTTTGAAGGAATTGGCAAGAACAGTCAAAATATAATTTTTGCTCAATTTCTCAACAAACAAAGAATAAATCATAATCCACAACCAAAGGAGAATAGAAGTAGATCGGAGTTAGATCCATTCTTCTATGTTCTCTCTAGTTGTTTGTTATGTTTTAAGTTCAGGTGTTACTTGTTGGAGGTCGGAGTTGTGATTACTGAAAATGAACGGAGGAAGGAGCTCTGTTTGCTCTGGTTTCACTTTTCAGCAACCCTAAGTTTAGAAGAAGACAATAGAAAGAGATAAATTTCTTTATAATTTTTTTCATGAGTACCTATCAACTTGACGGGTTGACCCAACCCAACAAACCACCAAACCCAACCCTAAAATTATTGGGACATGCTATTGCAACCTGGACCATCTCATTTGTGGTTTAACCCGCGGGTCCAAACCCGAATTGTCAGCTCTAATCTAGGTCATATTAATTGTTAAGATGACCATATCTTCTCTTATTATTTATTTCCATGTTAACTTAGGTCTCCTCCTAGTCTTGTTTTCCATAACTGAGTTCCCTCACCATTCCGCATGGCATCATTTACAATGCATATGCTATGAAAAAAGAAGTGTAGCATACAACAAAACAAAATGAAAAAAGACTTGCGATCAATTTCGGCAACTCTGAAGTTAGAAACCTCACTAAATGATTTTCCCTTTAACTGAAATACATTATATAGTTGAATAGAAACAAGATGAGGTAAAATAAACAGTTCAGAATATAAAGTATTTTATGTACTTGTTTCATTTTCCTCCTAAATTGAGAATCAGAAATCGATTTGGGATAGAAAATGGAAATGACTTAAGTATCCTTATTTTTGGCAAAATTGAACCCTCGAGTGTCATGTCCAGCTAATGAATAAATTTAGTATTGAAATCTTATAGTCATTATCATTATTATTATTATTTTTTTTGATACAGAAAGGTGCCGAAATCCTTTCTTGCAACGGCCTAAAGGGGTATATATATAAGGATCCAATAGTATTCAGGAAAGAGACTAAACCTCTTAACTCTAGCCTAGGGCTTTTGACACCTTACTGCACCAAAGTGGTCTCTTACACCACCACCACCAAGGATGTGTTGAGTGGGGATTGATCTTGAGACCTCTTCCCACTCACACAGCTGGATTAACTAACTGCGCCACCCTTAGTGGTTTTATAATCATTATGATTCAAATAAAAAGAAAAGAAAAAGAAATTACAGCATTAACAGATGACTTCAAACAAGATACCAAAAAAAAAAATCCAAAGTATCATTCATAGAGAGAACCAGACATAGCAATAGCATTGATTCACTGTAAAACTTCAATATTGATATCAATGGATAAGCAAATTTTTGAACCACATGGAGGAATGATGAGAAATGTAAGACTAGAACAAAAGAAGAAGAAGAAAGTAAATTAGTACCTGCAGCTTAACCTGTATGTCCAAAACCATGCGGTCTCTTTCTGCCTGTAAAACAGCATTAACTTGATTTACTATGAATGTAAGGTTCAGACACACACTTAATGGTGTATCATAACCATATAATAATGCAAAAGAACTTACAGCTCTCTCATCCGGACTGAGACTATCAACTTTGGAATCTTTACTCATAAGCACAGAAGGTGTTCTGATACAGAAAGAATAAAACTATATGAACTGTACAGCTATGTTTGAATCATATAACAGATGAGTACTTATTTACGAGTATAACAGAAAGAGATGTCAGCACTTGCAAACATTCTCACATTTTTTGTACATAAATTTATAAACCTGCCTATCTATCATTAAGATTACCTAGGAGTGAGCTTTCCTGAGGGTTCAAGAGCACCGGTAGCTGCTAAGAGAATCTGCTTCCTCTTCTCTTCTTGCTCATCCGTTCTAATGTTCAAAGGAAACCTATCATAAGTATATTTAGCACCTGATCCTGGGAAACACATGAAAATAGAATGTGAATAATGTTTAATTCTTTGTAGAGGTTGACGTATTATTGGGGATTTAAAATGGCTCCAAAGAATTAACCTGATATTCCCACATCAGGATCAGATATAGTTATAATTTCAGGATCTAACAAAGGTGAGGGTAGAACTGAAGTAGGATTTTGACCCCTGCCAATTGCATCTTGCAGCTTTTCAAGGAGATTATAATTTCTTTCATCAGAACCAACTCCTCTCTCCAGATAATCCAAGAAACCTTGAGTGTCTAAAAACTGCGCTATCTGTATACGACAAAAAAAAAAAAAAAGTACAGTGTCAAGTGATTAAAATAAAGAATGTTAGGGATGACAAAATGAAACAACAGGACCCTTAAATTAGAAGAACAATTTGTCATATTGAATTCATTCCTTGCCTACAACTAACAGAGGGGAAAAAATCCAACTAAACTGGCAATTAGAAAACCGTCAATGTCATGAGTTATTAAATAAGATAATTTCTAGGACAATAATGACTTGAATGACATGGCATCACCATAGGTTCTGGTGGTCGGTTGGTAGACCGAGAGCGCATCTTCAGAAATGCTTGAGAGTTGAAGACTTGAATTGCAGTATTTTCCTTAAAAAAATTACATAAGAAAATTAATATGGAATAATGGTACGACATTACAAAAATAATTCAGATAAACATTTCATACAACGAAATTGCGATAGCCACTTAAAATCGACGCAAAGAACCTCAGGAATATCAATCTGCACAAAAGAAAAAAATCAAACAAAAAGTAAATAACTAATAGAATGGAAAAAAAAAAGACATTAATGTTTAGTTTTAACAACTGTTGAGATTCTCCACATAAGGAAAATTCGGCATAACATGTTAAAAATCAAAAGAGATGGAAGCAAAGTACCTAGAGAAAAGCAACCACAATATCAGAAACACCATAACCATTTCACAGCTTTAAGCTGTCAATATATCAATATTGACTGGCTTCAACAGTAATAAATAAGATATTGAAAATTTATTTTGCAAACTCAGACAATCTAGCAGATGTGGATTTATTGATATAGTAGTGTACATAGATCCCAATTGATAACATATTCAAGAGAGAAAATGTTTAATACCACAAATAAAATAATCATCCAACTGATAACCAATAAATCAAAACCAAATAAGAAAATTGTTTGGTTTCAAGTTATAAGATGCAGGACTTATAATATCCCCTAAACGTATAATACCAAACTTATGTTTTAACACATATTCCAAATCTACTGGCATGACTCCCTTCCTATTACTCAACTAGACCAAGAATTTTTTTCATATTAGCATCTTATAATCCAGTCAACCACTACATTCCTATTTAAGTGATGGAGATGGTTGAGGTTTGAGCCCAGTAAACTGTGACTCATGGTATGAACACAAGTATCGTCCTCCAATGGAGAAGAGTAACGCCCAGAAACGAAAATATCTAAAGCTCTTGCAAATTACCAGCATCACACACACACAAAAACAAACAAACGTAGTTGAACATAAAGATGAATATGCACATTTTTTTATACACATAAAGATGAACATGCACTTGCTCTTCTTGAGGTTTCGAACCTCGGTTGGTATGCTTGCTTATAAAAATAAAAATAAAAAAAGATGAACATGCTCAGATGTTTAATACATGAAAGAACATAGACATACAATACCTACAAGGATGTCATCCATTTATAGACTTGAATATCTATATTATATTCGTCAAATATATGTATTAGTAAGACTAAAATTTTGTAAAATAGCACCAAGAATCATAATATAATAACATTGAAGAAATGCAACACTATAACTAACAACTCTATTGACCCCTGAAAAAAAAAAGTTGAAATGTAAATCATAAAATAGTACCACTTCAATAACTCTAATGTTGAAAAATAGCATCTAAATTTAATAATCATGATGACCCTCATCATCATGAAGAGAGGTAAAACCATCATTTGAATCATAAGTGTTAGAAATGTAAATCTCATTGGCGTTTGTACTTATTGCATTTCTGTCTTAGAGATGCTTTTAGTAATATAAGTATTTTTGTTGATAGAAAAGAAAATTTGCAAGTGTTATCTTCCCCTTTGACGAATCCTCCTCAATCCATTCATTTTCATTCTCCTCATCTTGATGTTGAAGCATTCTAGAGTTTGTGGGAGTGGTTGATTTTGCTCTAGAAGACTAAAACTAGATGTTGAGGATGCAAATAGGGCTTGCTCTCTTGACCATCAAGTAGAAAATCTAGGTTCTCCTATCGCGTGTGGAATATCTTCTTTTTTAAGGCATCTTTATACTTGATGTAAACCAAATCATCTAAGCGTTTTTTTTATCAAGTATGAAAGGTTTAGGAAGTAGAGTGTTTTAGTTAATATTCTCTAAAATAGGGTATGTGCAAGTTATAGTGTGTTTTAATAAATAAAAAATCCCATAAAGAATGGGTCTTGTGCTACTTAAAAATGCCCCAAAAGCTCGGCCTTCTTGGAGCTTTATTGAAGTGACTGGGCTTTTAAGAAAACGAGCTCAAAATTTGGGCTTCGAGCTAAATCAAGATTACTGACAAGCACAAGCAAAGCAAGAACTAGTGCCATAGAGCCAGCTTAAGCAAGCAAATACGAGCTCACTGGACTAATTTGCAGCCCTAAATGTAGAGCATGATTGTTCTAGCAAAAGTACATTACAGATTATAATCGAACAGAGACAATTATGTCAAACAAACCTTCACACATTTTACTCAAATGCAGATGAAACAAAATCAATTGGCTCTAAGAAAATAACCAAGTACTTCATAAACACTGCACGTGACTGTTACCTAAACTGAAGGTCGTGATCCTCTCCCCAAGGCTTGTTCACACCTTTAGGATATTGCTCAAATGTACCTAGTACACCAACTTTCATCTGATCAATCCCCACAACATTAGGATGTATAAGCCTTGTTATCTCATTACGTAAGGAACCTAATTCTGGCTCTGGAATTGGGGGTATTTCCTCTGAAGTGCTGATACGATTACACTCGAGGTCTACAACAACAACCTACAAGCAAAAAGCAAAGACATGAAATAAATAATAAATTCATGACTACAAGTAAGCAACCTCATATTGAACTCCTACAATATTTCAATAGGATTTTCAACATTTAAGAAAACAGTAAAACACAAATAGACAAGGAAAAAAAAGCAAGGGAAAAGTTATCAATAAATCCATACAAATACTATGGAACACATTGAAATTATACTTGCTACTGTTTTCCTTTTTAGGATTAATAAAGTACACAATAATTCTTTTTAAGTAATTATCAACTTTCAATACAGCCCAGCATTGCTACTACACTCCAAGTTCAGGATTAAGACATTTTTACAGAATGAATAGGACTCATACATTAAATCTGTACAAATATTGTAGAACACGTTAATATTATAATTGCTATAGTTATTCTTTTTAGGATTTAAAAAATTAAACACTCACAATTTTAAGTAATTATCAACATAAAATGCAGCCCAACATTGCTAACTCCGTGTTCAGGATTGAGACATTTCAAATACAGTCTAAATGGGATCTAATATTGTGCAAGCAATAACGGGCATTACTTGGAACAATATGAGGTTAGACAATCAGTGGAATATGATGTAATGTGTGAAATTTTACTCCAACTCAAAAACATCAGTTCTTAAGTGGACAGCTCAACTGGCATATCAAATGGTCATTAACTTCATATTCTTCCAATGTGGGATACTTCCAACAATCCCCCTCACATGCATCTAAACAGCATAATCAGACCTGTAAACGGACAAGGAATTAACAGGGAAACAGTACAAATAGGTCACAAATACACAAGAACAAACCAACTCTGAATTTAGCTCTTATTACATTATCATTCCAGTCGGTTTTTTCTTTTCTTTTTCCATCAGCGTAAGTAAATTCTAATATATGTCATATCCATCCCCTAAAGGAACCAGACAAGATAATTTTTACCGTGTTAAAATTGCAATGTAAGTTTATACGGATAATAGAGAAATAGCAGGAAAAGAAGATGAAAGGAGGGAGGAGAGGAATAAAATTAAGGCAAAAGGGAGAAACGATACATGGAAGGAGATAAGAAGGGGGCAAAAAAGAGAAATGTGAAAATAACTCAACAGTATATTCTTCATTCTATCAAAAGCTAATGACAAAATGATACAGCAAATGCACTCTCCAAGTGTGTGGTTGCTCTGGATTAGTATAAATAATTGCACTCTTAACGATAAAACGGTGGAAAATAGTGATTTGTGGAATATGATTGATGATGTACGGCCAGATGGTCTTCTTCCCAATATGTGGCTCTTTGCTGGCCCCCAGTCTCAAGCACATATGGCCACAAAAAGGGGGGAAACCCAACAAGCTACCTCTAACGATCAAGTCAATACATTGATTACATATCATGGGGAAAGACAAATATATGAAAATGAGGGAACAATTACTCTCTCGCCCTTTAGTGACTAGGAGTTTATACGATTTCCCAATGAAGCATTCCCCCGATAGTCATAGTAGGATTGTCGAGGTTTGTCCCCTCTAGGGGTGATTGGGTGTTCTAAGGTCTATGATCCTGGCCCTTCATTCTTTCTAAGTTTCATCACTCTAGTCAGTCAATACAGTACCCAGACCTCCAGGTATAACAAATAAAGCTTTGTTTGATCGAATGGATTATGGCAATGAGGGAAGAAGTCTCAGATGGAGTGTCAAAGTTAAATGAGTAGGTTTTAGGGTTTGAGAAAGATAATATTCAAGTAAGAAGATAAATTGTCATTTTGCCAACAATTTTGGATGAATAAGTTAAATGAAATATAAATGCCTAAATGGAAAAGTTGGGTTCAGTTGGAACTGGTGGGGTGTTCAAAGAATTTTAACGGGAGGTGCTTTGTGCGTAGACAGAAAGTATTAGGTCACCTTATTCCAATTTTGTTGAGTCGAGGACCATCTTACAGTTGTTGGAATTATTTGGTACGTGCGGAGATGGTTGTTATGGTAAATTAGTAGTGAAAATGACTCCAAGATGGTGTCCTGGATTATTAAGTCTTCACAAGTAACCATCAAATTATTACAAGTGTTTCAAGAAGACTGGTCTAGGCTTGGAGGTAAGTCAATTTTATGGCTGATCTTTGAGCAAATAATGGTGCCTTAAAGCCTCACCCTCTAGTTTGATGGTTCTAAAACTTAAGAAAGTTTGGGGTCTGAGCCTATAAGAGAGGAGGGTTAGAAAACACGATACAATAACTGTTTTTGTGGGTTTTGCTTTGGATTTGTTAAATTTCTATGTCAGCTAATGTAGCTTTCTTATAGAGTTTGTCTTTTGGTTTCCTCCACGGAGGGGTATATGTAGGTCTTATATTAATGGAGACATTCTTGCAGGTCTAGAGCATTCTTCGCCTTGGTCCTTTGTTTCATTAGATACAAATGAAGTCTTTATGAAGAAAAAAATAATACATCTTAAAGTATTTATTATGAACAAAAACAACTAAAGTATAATTGTACTAGAGTTAGTACCCAAACTTCGATTTTGAATCCAATTTAGTACCTACCGATAACTCCCCCGTTAACTAGCTGACGTGGCAGTTAAATATTTGCCGGCGATCGAAAAAATTCAATACATGAATTGGCCAGCAACCGATAAATTCAAGACATAAATTTTTTTCGGCGATCTTGAAAAACTTCAAACTTACAAATACTCAAAATCAAAAACACACACTACTAAAGCTTAATTACACAAATTCAAAAACAAAACTCAAAATTACAAACCCGAAAATAAACAATTAATAAACAACTTCATTTGGAATTTTGAAATAAATTGGGACTTAAGAGCCACAATAGAGGTCTCACGAACTCTTCGTCGAAGAGCATGGCGGCGAGGAGGGGCTGCGTTTGGGACGACCCCATCCCGAAGCACGACAGTTTTTGGTCGAAGATCGG
>JAYMTA010002877.1:0-15481 GCA_036897625.1 Pelargonium cotyledonis | reverse complement strand
TTTTGAGACAGAAATGAAAAATAAGTACAGACACTAATTGAAATAGATGAAAAAGAATCCTGAAAAAGAGATTAAGCTGACTTGGTGCTAAAAATAAAATCATGGGAGTCTGAGTTGATCTTGTTGGGCAGGGAGACAGTAGAGTAGGAGGAGATCTTGATTTTTTACAGCAGGATAGTTGTGTCAGGGGCCTGGTCATTGAAGACATGGTCCTTTCTGGCAAGCCAGATGTGCCAAATTGTGAAATAGCAGAGCTTGATCCAGATATGTTTGGAGAACCTCTTAGGGTCTAGGCCATGCCAAGATGTAACACGGTAAACAACTGTCCGGGGGGGAGCACCTGAGATGGACCATCAGCTGAGAATTTTTTACCAGATTTGCCATGTCCAGAAGCAAGTGAGTAGAAGGTGATGATTAGTTTCAAAAACCAAGTTGCAGAACTGGTACAAACACTGTGCAATGAGGATGTTGAATCCTCTGTCCTCTAGAAAGCATTTGGATGGTATGCTTTCATGAATGGGTAGCCATTAGCCAAACAAAAGTTTGATCCTAGGAAGTATGAGAGGGAGCCAAAGGTGTGCTTCTATTGACTTGAACATTCAAATATCACATGCTTCATGTATGTCTGTTAACGTATCACACGTTGAAAAAAATGTGAAGTATGAGATCAATTGATATAATATTTGGATGGAATGCTTTCATGAATGTCTAGGCAATCAAAGGTTTGGATCTTAGGAGGTATGAGGGGGAGCCAGAGATGTGCTTCTATGACACATGCATCATCTATGTCTGTTAAAATATCCCATGAATGTATGTCAAGTCTGAGATCGCTTGGTATACTAGTTGGGTCATCCACCAAATATCTTAAGCTTTTGGCATTGGAGTAAACTTTAATACAATATCAGAGTTGGTTTGTTTTGGGCATTGTGACTCGTATGTATTGCCTCCCTTCTTGGTCCATGTGCAAGGTAGTCCAACCTGCACGTACAAGGAGTGTTAACATATCCCACATTGTAAGAACGAGAAGACAGAGACCACTTGATATACTAGTTGGGCCCTCCATCGAATAGCTTAAGCTTTTGAGGTTTGAGTAAAGTTTAACAATGTCAAAATAAGTACCTTAATTATACTAAAATGCATTATTTGTATGTGTTGGCCTGTATTTTGCTAAATTTTAACTTTCACTACTGATGGATTCAAAAAAAAAAAAATAATAATAAAAAAAATAACATTCACTAATGATAAATTTTAACTTGGTACCCATGGCTATCATTTTGTATTACCGGTAGGTGCTGCTTATCAATCCTTAATGCTTTGATCATTCTTGAATAGTTTACACTTATCATGCTTGTGGTGAGTCTATTATTTGGTACAAGGAGCTACGGGTTGATTTATATTTTCTTTGCTAAAATAAGATTCTCTTTTAACTTAGTTAACAAATGTCTCCTATGTGGAATGTGTACCGACAAGAATTAGCTTATGTTATCCAACTGTATATATCTATTACACGTGGAAAAACTGTAGAAAAGCAATCCTGCCAAAACTTCCTCTTGATACTCAGTTAATATCTTATTTCAAATTTAAATTATACATCTTGTGTCATAGTTTGGTCCCTGCAAAACTTGTTCAGGTTGCTGCAAATATTTTTGTAGCAGAAAATAACTCAAAACACCATATTGACATGATTAAATTTGGTTCTCTACCATCAAAATACCAACACAAAGTACTTAATAGTCTTAAAAAATCCAACTGAACAATTGAAAATAAACTGAAGTTCCAAGAAGCAAAGAACTAAGTGGCAAAATACCTTTATCCCAATACTTGGTTTGCCCCACCCCAGGTAAAGTGCATTTCAACTCACTCAGACTTATCTGGGAGAGAAATGCTAAGCTGTAACATGTATCTCTTAAAATTTATGGAGTCCTTGCAGTTTTATCCTTTCTCAAATAATTAATGAACTATTGTTACATAAGTTATTCAACCTCATCCTATTTTATTTGAATACTTTAATACCAATGATGCAAAAGGGTCAGAATAGCAAATATGGATTGGAAATTTCTTATCACAAATATCGTATAAATAAGGGTTTATGTTTAAACAACATCCCTGTCTTAGTTTTAGGAAATTGACATGTCATCTGAAGTGAAAAAGAAGAAGCAAGAATGTTGTGCACCTGTCTTTGCATAACAGCCCCCTTTGCCTAGTGTAATTATATCCCACACTTAAAGAATGTAAAGTCCATTGCTATCTGATATACTAGTTGGGTTCTCTACCTTTCAACTTAAGTTTTTAGGGTTGGAGTCAAGTTTAACATGATATTAGACCTTGTTTGGTTTTGGCCTAGTGATTTGTCTTTGTTGCCTCCCTACATGTAGGTCTGTTGTGTTATCTGGCCTGCACGTGAGGGGAAGTATTAGTACTAATGCATCGTATAATGAAAGAATGTAGAGCCCGTTGCCACATGATATACTAGTTGGACCCTCCACCTATCAGTTCAAGCTTTTTGGTTTGAGTCAAGTTTACTACCTATAATCACTCTTGATAGAGCCACAACATCAGAATCAGATGTGGCCTAACTGTATCAAGCCCATGGCTAATAATACCCATATTGCTGGTCCATTCAAGATATGACAAAATTGCAAAAATACCTCTGAATGGCTTAAAATTTATCTGAAAGTTTTCTCTCCTATATATTCATTTGTTCCTTTCGATAGTGATTGCTCGGTAAGAATCCAGTTTTCACTAGCGTAAAGCATGTCAACTGTTCCGTTTACTTTAGTGCTGATGGGGATGATCCCTTTTTTTTTTTTCTGGTAGGTACTCCCTGTAAAGTTATTACTTATTCTTGGTTGAAAATCAATTCTGAACATTCTTAACAGACAATTATGCTTAAAATGAAGTCAATGCATCATGAAATAGACTTTTTTCACCCTAAAAGAAATATATGAGCAAGAGAAATGGCCAAAAGTACAAATGAAGTTTTCATATCATGGGATCTTTGCCGACCATTTGATTCTCTTTCTCCGCATGTTTTTTGCTTATATTCTGGATCATTATATAATTTGGTTGTCTTTAGTGACATGATATCTGATTTTGTACTCTGAATTGAAATTTATGTACTACTTTTCTTTCCAGGCGGTGACACAGACCTTCCAAACCAGCAACATAAAGCGTGATTGTGTAACTTGTAGTACTGGGAAGTTTCTATTGCTATTAATGATATTTGGTTTAGCATATCTTCTTTTGACACATACCACAGCTATTCATCCTGTTAGAGATGGACTAGCAAATGGTATTGGGAATGACAAAGAAGACAATGTTACTATTTATGGTGGCAGCAAATTTGGAAGATTATGGAGAAAACCACCACAGCTTCCTCCTCGATTATCACCCGATGAAAAACGTGGAAATGATACTTCTAATACCAATTTATTATGGACCAGTAGGCAACAAAGTGTCAAAAAAGCGTTCATCCATGCCTGGTCTGGCTATAAAAGATTTGCAATGGGCTATGATGAACTTATGCCAGTGAGCCAGCAGGGAGTTGATGGTTTGGGAGGCTTAGGAGCGACCATTGTCGACGCTTTGGATACTGCCATGATAATGGGAGTCGATGAAGTTGTTTCTGAAGCTGGCACATGGATTGAAACACAACTTTCTGATAGAATTAGTAAGAAGGGACAGGTTAATCTGTTTGAAACTACAATACGTGTTTTGGGTGGTCTTTTGAGCGCATATCATTTAAGTGGGGGGGAATCTGGGAACTCAACATTTAACGGGCCCAAACCTATTGTTTATCTAGAAACTGCTAGGAATTTGGCTGATCGTCTGCTAACTGCTTTTACCTCCAGTCCAACACCTATCCCCTTTAGTGATGTTATTTTAAAAGATCCCTCAGCACATGCAGCTCCTGATGGGTTGAGTAGTACATCAGAAGTTTCTACTTTACAGCTGGAGTTCAATTATCTGAGTTCTGTTTCTGGTGATCCCAAGTACAGTGTGGAAGCCATGAAGGTTTTAGAACATATGAAAACTCTCCCTAAGGTGGAAGGACTAGTTCCTATCTACATAAGGTATGGGCATTTCATCTAAAATATGTCTATAAATTATGTCTCCATACTTTCTGAACTACTATTGGTCCTCTTTAATTGCTCTCAAAAATTATGTGTTCCACTTCAAATTACATTTTACTATTCCTGTTACTGGCTGAAGAAGATTTTGTTTTGCATCAGCATTTAGGACTTACACTATGTTTCTTGTAATGCATACTGCATTTGGGCGTGGATACTCGATGCATGCTGATATTCAGGCGGGGTTGGGCAAGGACCCTTGTTTATTGATTACATAAAAATATAAAATAGAATGTAGGCACTAGGTGTAAACCATGTATGGATTGTAGAGAACCATCTCAACTAAAAGCTTAAGCTGATAGTTGAAGGCCCAATAATAGTTTTATACTATAACACGCCCCCTCACGTGCAAGCCCATTTTTGCTTTGCACGTGGCCCATGCACAGGTCCACCTCTTGCCTTGTGCTAGAATTCAATATGGGTGGCGCTGAAACTCGAACCCGGGACCTTTTGTCACAAGCGCTCTGACACCATGTAGAGAACCATCTCAACTAAAAACCTTAAGCTGACAATTGAAGACCCAATAATAGTTTTATACTCTAACATGGATAATGTGGGATTGAGAGAATATGTGTATCATTCACAAAGGCAGCACCCAATTTATATTACAAAGAGATGAAGTAGAATCAATCAAGATCCCTATAAATGATATATTAAAATCCCTAATTACCATAATTTCCTAATTTATAGAGATAATCTAACACTTCCTCTCAAGTTGGAGTCTAGATATCATATGCACCAAATTTGTTACATATGTTCTTAATGTGAGAGGATTGGTTGGGACTTTATCAAGATACTCATATTTGTGGGTTGATTGTTAGATTTGACAACTTCTATAACAATTACTCACAAAAAAACAACTTTTCCCTTACAAAGTGGCAATCAATCTTAATGCGCTTAATCCTCTCATGAGATACTGGATTGGAGGCAATGTATCAGGCAACAATTGTTTGAACCATATGAGCTCACATGTTGCATTTGCCCATACTTGGTTTGTGCACTTAATATTGCCACTACATTTTGTTTCTTGTTTCTCCAAGAGACTAAGTTACCTCCAAATAAGACAATATTTCGAAGTTGACCTTTGATTAGAAGGGCATCCTGCTCAATCTACATGTGAATAGCAAATTATCTCCATATGCTCTTTATTTTCATAGAGTAAGCCTTTTTTAAGGTGCCCCTTTGATGTACATCAGAATCCAAAATGCAGCCTCCCAATGAGCATCACATAGAGAGTTCAAAAACCAAATCAGCTACCACGTGAGAGGACCAATCGACTAAATGCTTAAGCTTTTGGGTTGAAGTAATGTTTAACAAATACAAATGAAAAGAGAAGTAAACTGGTAAATTTACCCTTACTCATATTCATATAATTTCCATGGGAAATGCTTGCATTTAAATTTCACACCATCCTCAGACGTCCCTAGGTGGGGGCAATGCACCCTTCAGGAGGAAAAAGAAAATGGTCTCTAAATCAGATGCCAACTTAGCCTAATCACATGAAGGGGACTTTTTGCTAATCTTCAATGTAGTTTAACTTTGCACACTTACAATATATCTATGGTCATTGAATGATGCCCAGGTTGGGTATCCTTGTTATAATCATTTGATAATCCATAGAAAGTATTGTATAATTCTGAATGATGTTGTATTTATCCGCAAAGGCTTCAATTTGCTGCCGATCTCTCAAGAGAGACTAATTGAGCAGCATTTCATGTTCCTCATTATTTTCATCATATTCAGAAAGCTATTACCCACTGCCGGTCTCTTTATAGCACGGTCTGGGGAGTGACATATCTGGATGCGAACATATTAATGCTGTGGCTGATGCTGGTTAATCTTGCCCCATCATAATGTTGAAATCATTTATTGAACTCTTAGTAAGCAACCTGATGAAGTAGGGTAGTAACTTGGTTCTACTTAGAAAAAGTATTGCATACAGCTAAGCCAATATATGTTAGATTCAAAGAAAGACAATATATTAACGTTTGCATCAGTAAAGCATATTTTATTTTTCTTTGAAGTTTCTTAGCTCTTTTAATTAATATGTCTGCTGCTTTTGGAGGGTAATGTTTCTTAGCTATGCAACTTTTGGGATGTCTAATTTCTGTTCATTATGCCAAGACTGGTCAAGAAAAACTCAATACTTTAATTAGCTGCTTATTGTCTTTATACTTTTAGTTATGTATTCCATTTTTTTTGCTTGAAATGTGCTTTCTCCTTTGGTGAGGTAGTCTGATTGAAGAGGTTATTGATTTTTGTTGTTGTTCATGTCCTTGTACAAATGCAGCCCTAATTCTGGTGGATTTGATGGACAAAATATTAGACTGGGATCTCGTGGTGACAGCTACTATGAATACCTAATTAAAGTGTGGCTTCAACAGGGAGCTGGTCGAGATAGTAATCTGACATATCTACATGATATGTATGAGGAAGCAATGAAGGGTGTTAGGAAGCTTCTTGTTCGGAAATCAATCCCAAATGGATTGGTTTTTGTAGGGGAATTGCCTTATGGGGCTAAGGGTTCTTTTAGCCCCAAAATGGATCATCTGGTACGTGTGTTTTATCGAAGGGGTTTTTATTAATATCCGTAATTCTTGGTACTGAAATTCTGTACAAAATTATTTGTTTCGCATTTACTTCTCTTTGTAAAATTGATTATCTTGCACCCCTTATATATCATTTGAAAAAAATAATGTCCGTCTAATATGTTACTTCCACATGGAAGATTATGGTGGAATACGGTGAGATTTCTGCTGCACACTATTTCTTTCAAGGTAAAAGAATCGTTGGCTGCAGCCTGACTGAGGTCTTATGTCATAGTGCATAGCATAGATATATTGTAATTGACTGATATGATTTCATCTTACCATTTTACCTCCTGGAATAAAAGGTTTCTATTTTTTGGGTGGACACCTAGGCAGCATTGAACAGTTGATGTTCTTCTAGAACTACATAAAACAATTGAATGTTGTTGAACATTGAGCCTGTTATTTGATTATTTATTTTTAAGTTGAGCTCAACTTATAGTTTATGATATCCCTGTAGCCATTTGTTTGTTATGTTTTAAGAAGGGTCCCAAACCATCAATTTCTATTAGCTGTATCATAGCTTCACTATTTTTACTTTTTTAGCCATGTTACGGCTTATACATCTATATTTACACAGATTAATGATAGACATATGTTTAATGTTCATGGTATTGGTGATTAAACTTCGTAATCACCATTCTTATCTTGCTTCTTCTATATGCTTATAAAATTTATCTACGGCTCTCTCAGGTGTGTTTCTTGCCTGGTACTCTCGCACTTGGCACGACTAAAGGTGTTACAAAGGAAAAGGCTACGAAAGAAAATTTGCTTACGTTTGAAGATTTGGAAAACCTGCAGCTTGCGGAAGATCTGGCTAAGACATGTTTTGAGATGTATTCAGTAACTTCCACTGGTCTCGCTCCAGAAATTGCTTACTTCCATACCGAGGTTAGTTGTATATATATACTCAATTTCTTGCAATCAGCAATGAAAAAGTTTATCTGCGCACCCACCACAACATGGATCATGTAGTCTTGTTTTCATTCTTATAAGTTCGTATATTCTTTTTCTTTATTACCTTCTGTTTATGACGAACATTGATATGATTTATTGTTCTGATTTAAGCAGGAGTTTTCAGAAGGTCCTGGTGGTGGGAACAAGAGCTCAAAATATGTAAATGACATACTAATCAAACCAGCTGATCGACATAATCTGTTGCGCCCTGAAACTGTCGAATCATTGTTTATCTTATATCGTATAACAGAAGATATAAAGTAAGCTATAGATTTTATTTTCAAGCATTAAAGTTCTTTTTTATTATTATTTGTTATTCAATATTGTGTTGTCCTTCTAGTCTAGACTCTAAACTACTCATCCACAAGTGTTCAGACTCCGAGATTGGGATGAGTTTTTTCCTACTTCAACAATATAACCTATAATTATGCACTGCAGATACCGTGAATGGGGTTGGCAGATCTTTGAAGCATTTGAGAAACACACCAAGGTCAACTCTGGTGGATACAGTTCCTTAAATGATGTCACTACGCTTCCTCCTCAAAGAAGAGACAAGATGGAAACTTTCTTTTTGGGTGAGACATTGAAGTATCTGTACTTGCTGTTTGCAGATAGTGCTACCATTCCATTGGATAAGTATGTTTTTAACACAGAAGCTCATCCTATTCCAATTCAAGGTTCAATTAAGAGACAGTAATGCTTAACACATCAAGGATGTTATTTTGAAAGGATGCACATACGATCTCGAGGATATCCTGAAGGAGTTGAGTTTGAGTGATTTTTTTACCAATCCTGTAACATTTACCTGCCTCTATAATTTTCTGGCTCCAAAGACTTTCAACAATCAGGTTTTCAAGAAATATTAGCAGTGCTTTAACTTGTTTCTGTTGCTGTGCTATGCATCTATGGTATGATCATCACTCCCAGATCAGAATCAGCAGCTTATAGGAAGGAAAAATTCTTTAGATTCTTCCGTCTGTAGTCTGTATGACCCATGTTGTGATAATATTATAAGATGTATTGGTTCTGATTGGTGTTCTGAGAAGTTACATGCGGATGTAGTTCACTGCACAACATTTCCCACCAAAAGGTTATTAATGAGGCACATCATGTTGATTGACTTATCCAGTTTTTGAGTATTATGAATGGGTCTGGAGGCCAATTCGATAAACTACTGTAGTTTAATATTTTTGTTAATACATTATACATTTCCTTACATGCTTTTTCAATACCTATATTTTGGCCTTTCAATAACTGTTAGGTCATTGCAAACACATGTTCACTCATTTTGGAGAAGAAACAGATGATCACCATCTCGAATGACACTTATGTCATCTATTTCTGCATTCTCTGGATCGATGACTTTTGTGAACTTGCAGCCTCCATACCTTTCTCCTGCAGTTTAACAAGCTTCTGGTATGACAAATGGATGTAACAGAAGAAAGAAGATATGTTTTACTGGAATAAGTTAGTGATTCTAGTTCCAAGGTAGTTTTATTATATTCACTATGCTATTAATTCATCTTTTTATGTATTAAGATATGAATAGGCTAATAATTAGTACTTTGAATTTCTCAGGTTCACTTTAAGTATTGTTCAATGAAAAATCAAGCTTACCAGCAACTCTAAGCAGCTCTTCAATTGAATCAGGTAAGAGTATTAATTTATTGACTTGCTTTTCTGATGTACTACCATTCTTGAACTTCATGTGTATGGTGACTCTCTTCTTGAATGAGCCCAACAATCTATCAGTAGGACTGCTAGAAGTGCCTGAGCAATCATTTTTGGGTTCCTTTCTTGAGTGAAGCTCTGAAGAACTGGAGCCTCTTGTTCTCCATTGTTTCCTTTGACTATTCTTGATGTTGTCAGCTCTTTCTTGCTCGATCAAATCTATTCTATGCTCATCTACTGTTTGGTGGTTTTCATAACCGAGTAAAATGTCATATATGCTTCTATTTTCTTGCTGTTCAGCTAAAGCTTTTGGAGTCCATCCTCTACTGTCTGGATGTTTTACATTTGCTCCTCCCTCCAGCAAAACTTTGACCATTCCAACATGCCCCTTGCGAACAGCTATTTGAAGAGCTGTTTCACCATCCTCTGGAATCGAATTCACAAATCTATTTAGGTTGTGACCTGTGCCTACTTCTCTCTTCTCTCTAGCCTCTGGTTCCATGATATTCCTGTCCCCTCCTTCCTGGACTGATTGATCTCCATGTGGGCAATCTTGGCATCCAGCATGGATGCAACTTTCCCCTGTTGTTTCTCCATCTAGCTGTCCATTCAGGATAGTTCCTGTATCCACATTCGGATATCCATATCCTAAGCTTTCTAATGATTTCAGTTTCTGTTAAGATTACATACATAGCTTTAGCTTTCTTGTTGTTGCAAAAGAAGACAATTAATTATCTGATCACTTTAGGAGTTTTCTTTTATGAAACATACCAGGAAAAGATTGTTCATGATAATGTGTCCATCTTCCACATTTGCCTGTATAGTATTCATCAATTCAGTTCTGTTGAGTCGCAGTATTTGAGAAAGCTCAGTGGTCCGAGCTGTGAAAGGCTGTGGCCTATAACACAAAACCCCAATCTCTCCAAATATCTCTCCTGCAACTGCTTTTCCTATCACCTGTATTGTATATGCATGCAAAGTTAGATTTGGGTTTTGTCAGTGTTTTATTTAGTTTTCAGAAAATAGGACTCTCAATTGGATTACATACCTGATCATGACCGTCTGCGTAGGATATCAGCTCCTGGAACCAAAATCATTTCCACAACAAATTAATATCAGAAATAGGCATTTCACAGAAACTACATAAGATTAGCTCATTGATACTGACCACCACTCCAGAGACTAGTATGTAGAGATCTGTTGGAGCCTCGTTCTGCAGCATTATATCTTCCTTAGGAGGGAAGTACTCGGCCTCCATTTCTGATACCTTTTAGGAAATAGTAAATTTCATCATCATATTTGTGGAATTTTGGGCGAACTTATATTTTGCAAATATGATAAAAGATACAAAGACCTCATGGGACATGCTCATTTTCCTATATGTTCTACTGGTAAAATAAACATTCTAATGAGCTTTATGAAGATTACCAGTTGGAAAAGGAAGTCTTGAGAAACCCTTTGGAAAAGATAAGCTTGCTGAGCAACTGGCAAGAAGAGATAATTTGCAATGCTTGAACGAATGGCTTTCGGCAGACCATTCAAGGTCTCTTTCTGCTTCAATCCCTCTGTTTTGAACTTTAGGCATATGTGCGATAACAGTTGATCCTCAATGCGTGGGGGCAGCTGATTTCGTGATGCGAATTCTGAAGCAGCTCTGAAACTATCCCTCTGTTGCATCAGAATCAAATGCAACGTTAGTACTCAACAGCCAACATGTATAGTATTTCGAAGAAACATTGAAATAGTTTAGAGTCAGTGGATTTGACTAGAAACTTTTGTTGCTGAAATCAGTTGTGGCAAAAAGCTCTATACTACAGTTGAAAATTAGTAGGTCCTGATATTTATTGCTGTATTTTGAAGTTTCTCTGTTTCATAGATGATAAACTTTCTAATTCTGCTGGACGTAGAACTTGTTCAATTATGCTGAATCTTCATTTTTTTTTTTTTTTTTTTGCAGCTGGAGAATCAGGATGAAACAACAGAGGTTCATTGAGAACTCACAAAATTTCTTGTACGGCTGGTCCAGTGCACGACTAGATTTGTCATGTTTCCAATGAGGTAAGATGTCAAACCCAAGTTGAATAACATGTAGAAGATATCAAACAGCATCTCCCTTGGGTTTTCAGGATGCAAGTCTCCATAACCAGTTGTAGTTAGAGTTGTAATAGACCAGTACATTGAAGTCACGTATCTGTTCCAAAGACTGTCTTCTTTAAAATTTGGGTAAACTGCACCGATCCAGGTTCTCTTCGGATCGGGATATTTGTCTGCAATCAGATAGTTAATGCATCCAGCACAGTGCACTGCAAATAGAGTTACCTGAAATCAGGCAGCACAGAGTAGCTTTCAGCGTCCGCCCGGAATTACATATACTATTATCTACTTGAAGAGAAAAAAACTGAAGTCTTCTGTGGCTTACAGAAATGAGCTTTGCACATCGAGTCCAGAAATAGTTGAATCGGATGTCCTTCTCGAGTCTGATAAGAAGCAAGCAAACTGGTAAATAATGTGATCCTTTATTAAGTCTTTAATATTTTGGAGAAATGTACCTTGCGAATAGAGAGCTGACTCGTCTGAGACGCCAGAGTCTTAGCATGTTCAGCAGTTTAAAACCAAGTTCGCTGCTATGATTTGTGAAAATGAGGCTGAGAGACTGAAATGGTGCAGTTGAACATACATCGAAAATAAACCAGGTGGATATGTACCTGAAAGTTGGACATCACCAAAAGTTCAGCTGGTTTCACCGAGTGAAACTAAACAATTTGTTTTACTACACACATATTGTCTGAAGAAAGGCAGCGAAAACTGCATCCACCTTATTGCTATTTTCTTTGGATCGTCAACAAGCAGATAAGATTGGCTGTCTAGATATGCAACAAAAAAAGTGAGAACAATGTCTATGGCAAAGAAGCCGTTGACAATGTTGTCGAAGATGAAAAGTGCATCTTGCTTGTAAGTTAGGAACGCGAACTCAAATGGACAAATCCATGCTGAGTATACAACCAGGACAACCAGTAAATTCTCCCAAGTCCTGAAATGAGCAGCAATGGTTGTTCAAGCAGCTGTTAAAATGGACAAAGGAAACAATGATATAATCAAAACTGGGCAAGGACATGATCATCACCTATACCGGGGATTGAAAGGTGAAATTATGTATCGTCGAAGCTTGGTTGCCTGATTGATTCTGGCTCCAAGGGATGGCAGGAGATCGCTAGAGAAGAAGTTTCCATGCGTGGCGCCACTTTCCATATGATATCCGTCAATACAGAAGCGTTGGAAGAAGATTTTCGTGGAGGAAATGGACATCTTTGTGTAAGCCTGTAAAGTCGAGAACTGAAGGCTAAGTTGTGTAGTTGAGTTTGTCCCTTTTGGAATGGCTGTATAAATAGGTGAGCTGCCAGGTTGGTGGTTGGTCTCATGGGCTGCTTTGTATTTCCTTTTCTATTACTTGCTTGTGACTGAGTTTGTGACATGTTGTGAAGTGTATGCAGGAAGCTCATGCAGCAAGTGCTGTCGTTACAAAGATGGAAACATGTGCAGAAAAATGCGGTTGGGACAATTTTGCATACTGTTTGAATGAGAAAGGTAAGAGGTGATGATGAAAATGAGAAGAAGAAGAAGCAGCAGGTGAGAGAGTGTAACACGCGATGGCCCTCCAAAAGTGGCAGACAAAGGAAGCTTTCAGTAATGCAGTTGCAGCTATGAATCTGGCGCAGGTACGAACAATGAGGTAAGTGACATTGTATTTGCTGTAATGGTTGTGCTGGTTGTTGTGTTGATTTGGGTGGGAGCTCCATAATGAGCACATGTTAGGCAAGGCCTTGGGAGGACAGATTTGAGTGAAAATATATTTGTGTTTTCATTTCAATTATCCAGTTATAGACGAGACAAGCCCTGGCCAATCTTGGGTTGTGGGAGAGAGAGAGAGAGAGTTGAGTTTTGGACGCCACGTGGACCAATAGGATTTGGTTAGAGATAAGACGACAATATAGGCAGAACCATAAGAAATGCTCTCAAATATGAGCCCTTAACCTAGGTTGGATGTTTGGTAATGCAAATCATTTATAACCATGAATGTGAACAATAGAGTCTCTCCATATATCCAACTTAAGCTTAAGCTCTCTCTGTCTCACATTGTTTTGGGATCCATTCTGAGTAAGGTTGCGGACTAAAATGACCCTCTCCAGATCCCACGATGTAGGGACTTCTTGCACTGGCTGTTTTTATTTATTCTTCGTTCCTTGTCACATGCTCATGCGACACACATATATCATTGTTTTTTGTCTGGATTGCTCAAAACATTTCTTTTTCTTGAAGTCGAGAGGGGGGAGAGAGAGAGAGAGACATGTGTTTGTGATAAATGGAGGAGGGACAGGTTTTGAAAGAGATTTCAATAAAATGGGGGAGAAATAATATAGCATGTGAAGATTGGAGGAAAAGGAAAAGAAGAGCCAGCTAGGAGGTCATAGTGGTGTGTGTCCTTGGAGAATTTTCTGGTGGTGTTGATGGATTCTTAGCAGATTTTGTTTGAGTCCACTTTCAGGAGATTTTTTTTAGCAACCATGATTGTTCTTTAGACTCTTCTTTAGTACTTTTATTCATCTCCAACATTGAATTTTGCTTTTCTTAATTCATACTTTTAGCATATAGTTCACTACTATTTGTCCAAAATAACTATCTACTTGCTCTTCTTTTTTGAACAATTTATTTGTACATACATGATCAATATTATTTTCTTAAAATAAATTAATCATCCTTTGTTATAGATATTAGATAGTGCAATACTAACTTTTTCTTTAATTTTTGCAATAAAAAAAAGTGAATTCTCATTTGATAAAACTTATTGGATTCAATTAGCTCTCACAAATTTAGTGAGCTAGATATGATTAAGTTGGAGTACTTGTTAGCCCATGAAAGTTGACAGTGTGAGATGCAGTTAGCAACCGTGTGGTGATAGTGATAGTGATAGTGATAGTGATAGTGATAGTGCTTTGAATAAAGAAAATGAAAACCAGAATTCAAATGCATTATTTTATGTATATTATTTTGAAAGGGAAAGTTGTAATGTGCACGTGACTAACATGTGATACTGAGTTGGAGAGGTTCCCATTTGGGTAGGGCAAGGAGAGGTCACGTTATAGGTTTTGTAGAGTGGGAGTTTCGTGGGGTCTACTCTCTATCCTCGTGAGTCATGACAAAAGTCCTACAACTTGGGAGATACTTCTCCTACCTCACCTTCATATACCCCAAAGTCAATCCTATTCCTACCTCTAGAAAGATCTTAATTACCTATACAAAAATGTAGTAGAGTCAAGTTGCTATATTGTATAAATACGCATACGAGATACAGAATACAAGAATAATAACATATTTTTTATTTGAGTAATTAGATATGACGTCTGCAAACTTTTCACTTAAACATTTGTTATTAAGAGAAATAATGTTTAAATTAGTCCTTGTACTATCTTAGTCTAAAATTTGTTCAATCGTATTAATTTATTCCAAATATTTTCAAAAGCCGTGTCAAATTAAGACATTCCGTCGAATTCGTCAAATAAAATTTGGGTTCAAGTGTAGTTTACGGTTAAAAGATTGTCATATATATATATATATATAAATCATACTCGAACTTGTAATTTCAACAATGATAAGATAAGCTCGCATAATGGTTCATGGCTTTTTGTGAGGATCACCAAATTTAAGTGATCACTATTAAAGTTTTCAACTATATGAAACAGCAATCTTTCAAATTGCATGCAGCCAGCCACCCACGACCCAAAGTTTAGGTAAAAAGAAACTACTTTTTAAATTTACGAGTGATTCAGTTATCGAAAACAGCAACTGATGTGACACAATTGATTAACCAGTGATTCAGTTATTGAAACGACCTCTTAAATTTAATTTTTAAGAGTTTTATAAAGATTATGTAGAGATTGCTAACCAATAACTCAGTTGTCTAATTCGGCCTTCTAAATTTAAATTTTTTAAGAGTTTTATAAAGATATTGTAAGGATGACAATCGAGTTCAAGTCTGACAACAATTTCCCCAAAGGGTGTAATGAGGCAAAGAAAATTATCTAGTCGGGTAATTGAGTAGGAACGAGGCGAATATAACTCACATGCTTCAAATCCAAT
>JAYMTA010002876.1:0-15482 GCA_036897625.1 Pelargonium cotyledonis | reverse complement strand
CATATACATTTTACTCATATTAAAATACGTTAGAATATGATTACTAAAAAAAAAGTGCCATAGAATATTGCCTTATTTTTACATTTACTCAAAAAATTTACACCAACAAATACCAATTATATCATCAATAAATAATAAAAAAAATCCTCTTTCAAAATCACTATATATATATATATATATATGAATTCAAAATCACTATTTTTAAAAATAAAAATATAGAACAAATGGATACCGTAGAACCTGCAATTCTATCTCAACCAAACAAATTGGCCAAACAGACACTGTGGACATAGATAGTGCGTTGCCGTGTAAACATTAGTTTCACATTCAAAAAAATAGAATACTCGAGTTCCATTTCAAGTCTCTCTCTCTCCGTTCCGTCTCGCCTAAACCGACCTTTTCATATCCCATTTCCCATCACGGAACACTCTCAACACCAGAGTACCAGACCCTTAAAAGCTCTTGCTCGAATTTTTCTGGATTTCTGCTCCAATGGCTTGCAGATTATCAGACTCTATGCTCATCTACACGGTATGAACCTGGGTTTTGTCTTACTTTTCGTGTGTTTGTGTAATCATTTGATTTTGATCTCAGGGTCGTCCCAATCAGAGGCCGGTCCGGAGCCATGGACACAGAGTTTCAGCTGATTGCTCGCCAGGTATGTTGATTGTTACTGGTTGCTATGAGAGATTAGACTGAACCATTTGTGGGTTTGTGTAGATTTTGATGTTGGGTTGTGTTTAGTTGGGTGAGTTTGTTGAGTTGGAGTGGATTGGTCTCAAACTCTCAATCGCATTTTTGAGTTCAGGTTAGGTATTCGGATTCAGAACTGCGAATTCTTTGTGGGATTGAGTTGTTGTTGTGGTTGTTTTTTCGTTTAAAAGTCGATACCAATTTGGAAAGCTGAAACAAATTGCTAGAACTTGGAGTTGTTTCATGTAGATGAAAAGAACTTTAACCAAAATAGATAAGATATGAGGAGAATATATTAGGTAGTGTTTGGGTTTATTTTTTATTTTATTTTTTTAGAATGGGAATGAGATTCTCAAGACAAAAAAGTCCTAATCCAACACGAAGAACGAGAATCTCATTTCTGAACAAAAATTATAATCCAAATGCCGCCTCAGTTGTAAACAACATTTTACAATAGCCATGGACATCATGTGATATGCTTCATGATTAATCATACTTGGATTACGTGTGCTCGGTGTGTCTAATTGGATTTAACTTTCTTTGTTTTACCCATATTTTCTTGAAGCTACATCTATCTACAGTGAAGATATTCCTTTTAGTTTTGCAATATGTGCACAAAGATTCCCAAACGGCCATTTTGCTGTTTCTGTTTAAATACAATGTTTTCTGTTTCTGTCCATTTTGCTCACTCAACCCCAAACTATCAAACTACCAGTCTCTTTTTGTAGACAATATTTTTGTTGGCTACTTTTGTGGCTCCTGTGGGACACTCTTCCACTTCTTGTTTTCAATTACTTGCAGCGTGTTCAGCTGGTGTGCGCTAACAATACTCTTAAGCCTAGTAATTCTTGCTATTTTGATTACCAGGCATTTATCCTCTGAAGTGTGCAAACTTTCTCCAGAAGGGAATCAAACATCACAAACATTTAATTCCACTGAAAAGGTTTAAAGTTATAAAAGCAGTAGCAGTTCCTGTTTCGCAATCCCTGGCGGACAATGCATTTCCAGCTGACAGTGCTGAGTACAGAAAACAACTATGTGAAAGATATGGTTTCAGGCAAATTGGAGAACCACTTCCAGAAAATGTTACATTAAAGGATGTCATTGATACCCTTCCAAAAAAGGTAATCTAGTAATCTACCCTAAAGACCGTGCACCTTGCTTTGTATTGCTTTTGCCAAAATGGAGCGCCTACAGAAGTTGGGGACTTCCCAATCCCATTGTCTCATCTCTCATTGTGTAGATATTTGGCTGAGCATTGCCCTCTTTGTTTGAGTAAAATTATAATCAGGTTGCATTTGCTGCCTGAGGAGTTGCTCTTCAATTATGAGTTAAAATATTGTGCGTAATTAGAGTCAGCTTGGGGGCATATCATGTTTAGAATGGTGCATAACTTTCTGATTAGATGATACTGTAAAGAGTACCAGAACTTCCTTTGCAACTGATACTAATGTTTCACACGTACACTTAATCCCATGATTAAATACAAGTACTTAATGTTAGTGCCACATCTGATACTTTTTTTTTTCTTCCAAATTTCTATTGTAAGGTGTTTGAGATTGATGACGTAAAAGCATGGAAGTCGGTCTTAATATCCTTCACTTCCTATGCGTTGGGGCTTTTCATGATTTCTAAAGTCCCGTGGTATGTACTTCCTTTGGCATGGGCATGGACCGGGACTGCAGTTACAGGGGTTAGTTGTGAATACATCCTTTGTGTGTTGCTATGTAGTTTGTAAAAATCTCTGGAATTCTTTTTTTTTTTCCCTCCCTCTCTGGGGCATTTTAAGATGTAAATCTTTCCAACTTCTTTTATATCATTTTCCTTTTTCCTTTCCCATTTTCAAGTTCTTTGTTATAGGTCATGATTGTGCTCACAAATAATTTTCAAGGAACAAGTTGGTTGAAGATATAGTTGGAACTCTGGCTTTTTTGCCCCTGATTTATCCGTATGAGCCATGGCGATTCAAGCATGATAGGCATCATGCAAAAACTAACATGTATGTGTGATGCTCTATTAATTAATTTGTTCTGATATGCGCATTGGTAAAGAGTAAACCCTCCAACTTCCAAACCTCTCTATCCAGGCCAAATTCTCCAAATCTATATCATGCCTCTCTTCCACGCTCACTTCTCCCTCCCTCCCTCTCTTCCCCTCCTCCAGGTAAACAGATCTCCAATCACCCCCCAGGTCATACAAACCTGCATCCGCAACAGCCGATCGAAAACCCTCCAGCAACCGTCCTGGGTAAGAAGTACCACCCCGCTTTTCATAAGTGAAAAGCAGATCACTAAAGTCCCCTGCGCATAGCCAAGGAAGGCTACTCTGTGAGGCTAAGCCCCTTAATGCCTCCCACACCTCCTCACGTCGCATTCTGTCAAGAGTACCATAAAACCCTGTGAATCGCCAGCTTCCCCCTGAATCCGTCACCACCTCCACATCAATAACCATGGAGACGCTCCAACAAACCACCCCCATGTCAATCACCTATTCAAACACATGACCCGCCTTCGTCAATCTATCCTGTGCGCAACCCTATACCGTCCGCATCTGTCAGTACCCAAACGTCAACCCGGAGCCACCCGATCACGTCGCTCTGGCCTCACCTGCTTCCGAACTGATCCGATCGCGGCACTCCAACCCCACACAGCAAACTACACACTAACAATACCACCGTACGTCCTGCTGACCGATCTGCACCTGTCGTGAACGTTTGAGAACAGCCACCCTCCGATCGCCTAGAAGATCCGATCCCGGCACTCAACGAGAACCAAACTCCACGCCGCAACCCTACCGACGAACAGCAACCACCGTACGTTCGTCTTGCCTATCTGAAATCCACCTTGTTCCGATCGCCTGCACTTCCACTACCAACACCGTACCGCCGACCAAACTACTCAAAAAACCCTAACCCTACCACATGCTACTTGGAGCGGGAAAGGCCAGAGTTTTTTTTATTTTCATTTTTTGTCATTTCATATCTAACTCATACCATGTATTATTTCTGTATATGCTAAAAACCTATGTGTCTAGGACAACACTTTTGCTGTCTCAGAAACTTGCAGTCGTGTCACACAATGGTATATTTATGCAAGAAGCTTAATTCTTTTTGTTTCTTCCTATCAGGTTAAATGAAGATACAGCTTGGCACCCTGTTCAGAAAGAGGAGTTTGAGAAAAGTCCTCTGTGGCGGAAGGCAATAATACTTGCCTATGGCCCAATTCGGCCTTGGATGTCCATTGGTCACTGGTATACTTAAGGATTGTATCTCTTTCAAGTTTTTTGGTTCTTATCATGACTTTGTTTTGAAATGGTTTCATAGTATATGCATATATCTTAATTCTTAACATTATGAACCATCCTTGCAGGGTGATCTGGCACTTCAATTTGAAGAAGTTCAGACGGAATGAAGTTGAAAGAGTGAAAATAAGTTTGGCCAGTGTTTTCGCGTTTATGGCAATTGGATGGCCATTGATTATCTTGAAGACGGGTTTCATGGGATGGATCAAGTTCTGGTTAATGCCTTGGTTGGGCTATCACTTTTGGGTAATTATTCTGACTTTTACTCAATGCATTTAACTTCAGTTTTTTCAAGTTTGAATTGCACAACTTCAGTGAAAACTTTTTCCATTTTTTTAAGAGAATTATGTATCACCCAGACAGATCATCAATTCGACAATTTATTTGATTGATTTCTAATCAAGTGAAAATCATATAATTCTTGTTTTGCCTTGGATTTTTAGATGAGCACTTTCACGATGGTTCATCATACAGCTCCTCACATACCTTTCAAGCCTTCGGATGAGTGGGATGCAGCTCAAGCCCAGCTAAATGGAACAGTTCACTGCAATTACCCTTGCTGGTACTGCATATTTGTTGCTCTCTTTAGTCTTTTCCCGTGTTTATGCATTATCTTTCTCTTAATTTTGACGGGAAAAGTCTTAGTACATGTTTATACCTGCATGTTAAATGACATGCGCTAACAATGGGAAAAGAGATGTTCTAAACTAAAATAGATGAACATAAAGAGTAAAAAGGTTGTTGATTAACATTTAACATGTTATAAACAAAAAGTGAATGTGTGCTTTTTTTATATCAACACATTGAGTGTTTGTTCCTTTTTCTAATAACAGGATTGAAATTCTCTGCCATGACATCAATGTTCACATCCCTCACCATATATCTCCACGGATTCCAAGCTATAACTTGCGAGCAGCTCACAAGTCTTTGCAAGAGAATTGGGGCAAGGTATGCTCAATCGTTTCCTTTTCAAATATTGAGTTCATCAACAAAATTTTCTCAGGATTTAGACATTTAGTTCTACTTTAGGCAACTAGGCATTATTAGAAGACAAGGAAAATTTCCACAAACTCTTTGTTTAGCTTTAGGATTAAAAGAATAGATGTGTTGATGCTAGGGCTTCAGTGGATACGTGAACACTCCCCCTTAGAGCCTCAAGTCCATGACTTGCAAGTGGACCAAGAATTAGCGGGGAGGCAAATACAAACGGATCACTAGGCTCAGACCACACCTGCTTTGATACCATGTTAAACTTTACTCCAACCTAACAGGTTAAACTGTTAGGCGCGGAGGTGGGTCCAACTAGAGTATATCAAGTGGTCTGAAACTTCTCCTTCTTTCAATATGCTGTACTCGAGTATTTATAGGTTTCAAAACCTTACTGACCCTAAGAGAATAAAAGTCCAAAATGCCTTCCAAACCAGTTTGGTTGGCTAAACTGGCGAGTTGTTCTACTCGCTGGCTCATTTTGCATGGACTGCACAAGTTTCCTCCCGTTCCAAACACGACACATTTGAAGCCAATTTGCTCCAGTTTTCGTATGCTTACAAAATGACATCCTGTTCAGCTTGTCCCGAAACTTATCACATTTAGTTGTGTCCTCAAACTTCCCAAAAAAGAAGAAAATGCTACGCATAACTGGCTCAGTTGCTTTATATAACTTTCTCGTTTTCTATGTATTCATCAGTATCTGAACGAGGCAACGTGGAATTGGCGGATAATGAAGACGATAATGACAACGTGCCATGTTTACAGTGAGCAAGAAAATTACATTGCCTTTGATAGACTTGCTCCTGAAGAATCTCAACCTATTGCTTTCCTTAAAAAATTGATGCCTGATTTTGCTTGATTTGTTCTGATATGCACATTGGTACAATTCATTTGGGCTGTTTCTCATCTGTTAGATATGATTTTTGTTTTCTTCCAATTTCTTGTGTTGAACAATTCTTTGAACATAATATTAGTTTGGTAGAGTGGAAAATAATTGAAATGAAGTTTTTCCTTGAAGGCTTGTATTGTTATAGCTTGCTTATATATGGTAATGAAATATGAGCTCATTATATGAAGACATGAAATCATTATTGCATTTATAGAGGGTAGTTTATTGTATGAACAAATATTGACGATTAAACTGGATCTTGAACTGAAGTGCAACATTAAAGTTGTTGTCTCGTTATATGAAGTATACGTTTAAGTAAGTGAAACATTGGTATATTAAAACTGATTCGTTGATTAATTAATCGCCCATTCAATTAATCGAGGTGCTAATGGAAGCAATATTTTTGACCATGCCTAACCAATTTTTATCTAGTATGACTATTATTCTGATTTTTTTTAATTATAAATGAACGGTGTTTTTATTGAATAACGTGAAAATAGAATAAAAGTACAAATTCAAAAACGTTGAAAAAAAGAATGAACATAAAATAGATACAGAACAGTAACACTAAATATTGAAATAAAATATGATAGATGCGGGATCAAAAAAAAGAAAACCTAAAGCTCTTAATCGTAAGAACCAACTCGTCAATGCTTACTGATATATTGTCGGACACTAAAGCAGTTTCAAGTAGCCAAATGTACCGCATATTGATGGGATGTGAAGATGAAACCAAAGTACCAACTTTCATACAAATTAAAACCAAAATCATTTGTATTCACGTGATTAACACTCATACTCAATATTTTAAAAGTTGGACAGAAAAAAAAAACAAAAGAAAATAATAAAAACATTATTATTCTATAATTCAATTTGCACGTGCCACCTTGTCGCCGTCACAACCATAGCGTCGCTAAACCCTAAGGGCAAACCAGTAGTTTCGCTCGCGCACACAACAGCAAAAAACAAGTAACACACGTGGCTATTTCTAATTCGTTCTCGTACGTATCTCAATCACACCCAATTCCTGTCTTCACCTAGGCGACAACAGAGAAGTCAAATAATCCCATACGCTCGCGCCCACCGTAGTCTCGTCTGCACCAGGTGACACCAAAACACAAAATGACCAATTTGGGTCTGTCCCATACATTGTACTTTGTAGGGTTTAATAGTGTCTCCTCCTCCTCCTCCTCAGCTAATTCTCTTCCGCACGAGCCGAAAAAGCTCTCTTCTTTCAGCTCCGCAACAACAAAGAAGCCTAAAGGGTCTGTAAATTTTCTATCAATTCACAGATTGGAGGAGAAAAAAATTGCGATTCATTAGCTATTTGTGTCGCAGCTTCTGGTTCGACAATGGCGGAGAGCGTTGTATTGAAACCGGATGGGCAATTGGATCCTCCGGTTCCCACTGCAAATGGATCTTCCAATTCACCTTCGTCAATTATGCATAGAAGAATCGAGTTCCATCTCGCTAGAAAGCCCTTCAATGGGTTCGTTAATGGCGGTGGCGATTTCCGGCTCGAGACTCTTAATCCCGGTTCGGATTCTCAGCGGCCGACGCCGAATCCGGGCAAGTCGGTGAAGGGTGCGAGGAGGCCTGATGGGTCCGAGTTCTTGGAAAATGGGTTGGATCCGGAGCTTTGTTTGGGGATCACTGTTCGGAAAATTGTGAGTTTTTAGTGGGATTTGATAAATTTATAGCCTTTTTGTTTCATTTTGTTGAGTAGTATTTAAAAAAAAATGAATTTTAACGTGTTTAGTGATCATCATAGTATTTTTATGTGGTTTTCTATCACTGAATGCTGGTAAAGTTGAAAGTAAAGTTCTTTAGATAGCGCTACAACCAGCTATGTTACATGGATTTGAATGTTGGGCTCTAGAGAGGCTGTGAAGCCATAAAATGGGGTAGCTGAGATGAGAATGCTGAGGTGGATGTGTGGTAACACTAGGAAGGATACAATTAGGAATGAGAGTATTCTTGTAAAGTTGGTAGATTGAATATAGGATGCAGGGAAATTGTTTATGATGGTTTGAACATGTGGAGCGTATAGAGACTATCCTGTAAAGAAAGGTGAGAGATTTTAGTTGGTAAAAACTATAAGGGTTTGGGGTTGACCTAAATTAACATAGAAAGAAGTATTGAGGAAAACATTTGGCCTAATTAAGGAGATAGCATAGTATGGAGGAGGAGGATTCGAGCAGAAGATCAACTTTGCTAATGGATTTGTGTAGCCGAACTGACATTGTTCGGGAAATGTGCTGTACAAGGGATATGAACATTGGCTCTGTACGTCAATCTCAAAATCTAGTTGTAGTTGTTAGGTGATTGATTGAGGTTGTGACTGTCTTTACCATTTCCCTTTTATTGAATTGATTGAGACCAGTCATAATACTTTCGCCCTTTTGTTTTTATTATGGTAAATTTCTATGCATGATTTTGAATTGAAGTTTGTTTAGGTTGAATTTTGTGTTGTAGTGACTGATAAGCTCTTCATTTCTGCATTGAGTATATTTTTGGTTCTTTTATTTTCATTTAACATAGAGGATGCTCTAAAAAATTTACAGGGTGCTGGTTTACAAAATCTTGGAAACACTTGTTTTCTCAATTCGGTATTGCAGTGTTTGACTCACACTGAGCCTTTAGCAGCATACTTGCAAAGTGGCAAGCATCAAAATTCTTGTGAGTGGCTCTAATTTACCCCTTTCATGTGTATATGGTTTTGTTTTTTGTGTGTTATGTCAACAGTAATGTGGTTACTTTCCGTTTTAATTTAATTCTTATAATGATGAAGGTAAGGTTGCTGGATTCTGTGCTTTATGTGCTATCCAGAAACATGTTAGTCGTGCTCTTCAATCAACGGGGAGAATTTTAGCACCAAAGGATCTTGTCTCAAACTTGCGGTGTATCCTTCTGATGCTTTATGTTACTTTTTGTTATGCATGTTGAGTGGAGATACTATCACTTTTCATGACAATCGTTTGCTAAACATGTTGGAAATTGGACTATTTTGTCTTCTCTGTTAGTGGATGAGGATGCTAGTGAAAATACTAGTCACTATCTCATCTGCTTCACTAATTAATCCTGTCATTCTGCACTTGACGTGCATGAAGTCCGGAGTACAATTTTATATAATGTAATTTTAAGGGAAGAAATCAATAATAGGCTGTCCCAAAGGTAGGATTAGTATGTTCTGGTCAGTTACATGGCTAAGGCTTTTATCTTCCAGTTTACTTGGCAATTTGGCATACTATTTATAATCCTTGACCACACTATAAGGCATATCTCAGACCTTCCGAAATTCTAGACAAGAAGACGCACATGAATACATGGTGAACTTACTTGAATCAATGCATAAATGCTGCTTGCCATCTGGAGTTCCAAGTGAATCACCTAGTGCTTATGACAAGAGTTTAGTACACAAAATCTTTGGAGGTCGCCTTCGGAGTCAGGTCAGTTTTCTTGCTTCCTGGAAACTCATTATAGATTTTTTAACTAGGCCTATTACTCCAGGAAATAAGTTTCTTGAGAAGGTTCTTGGGTAATAGTTTGTTTCTAGTAGACTGAAAAAAGCTCGAGTAGATTTCTTACTTATGTCAATGATTTCTTACTTCTTGTACAGGTGAAATGCATGCAATGTAACTACTGCTCCAACACATTCGATCCATTCTTGGATTTAAGTCTTGAAATAGCGAAGGCAGATTCCTTGCAAAAAGCACTAGTGAACTTCACTGCTGCGGAACAGTTAGATGGAGGTGAGAGACAGTACCAGTGCCAAAAATGCAAGCACAAAGTCAGGGCTCTCAAACAGCTCACTGTTCACAAGGCACCTTATGTCCTTACCATCCATCTGAAGCGGTTTCGTGCACATAATCTGGGACAAAAGATTGACAAGAAAGTCCAGTTTGGTCCAACACTAGATTTGAAACCTTTCGTCAGTGGTTCTTATGTGAGTAAACTGTTTCACGCTCTGTTTCCTCTATATTTCACGAGCTTTAATTTTATTTAAGACTGTCATTTTATCTTATGAAGTATCAAGCCTTAAAATTTATCACACCTGATTTCCATTTTATTCATGATGCTACATTTATCCAAGTCTTTGAGTACCCTTGTCCTGTATGTTCTTATTTTTATTTATTTTATGATCCTGATTTAATTCTCTCTATGAGTGTGAAATTTTCTTTCCTTTGAAATTTTATCGTATTAACTTTTATAGTCAGTAGTTTGCTGGTGGACCACTCTTCAAGAATCTGTACAAGTGCTTATATGGTTGTGCAGTGCATTTACCTTTAATTTTCTTCTGCCTGACAGGAAGGTGATTTGAAATACACACTTTATGGAGTTCTTGTCCATTATGGTTTTAGCACCCATTCTGGCCACTATTACAGCTTTGTTCGTACATCAGGTGGCACCTGGTACAACCTTGATGACAACCGGGTATGTACTCTCGGATTGTTTCTACTTTTGATTTTGCTTGTAGTCTAGGTTCCTTGGTACCGCTTCAAAGAAATATATACATTTTTAATTTAGAGAAAAGAAAACATTTTTATTCCGTCCACTCACATCAATAGACGAATAAGTAAATACAAAAGGAGAAAAAGAATTGTATTGTAGTGGACTCATTCGATCTTAGTATAGTACTATAGTATATTATAGTGGATAGAATCTGGAGAGTTGGTCCTTTCCTGAAATTCAGCATAGTTATTCATTCGGTCTCCAATTTGCGCTAATTGCTAGTTTGGAATAATATTAGCTTTATTTGTTAAGTTTACCATAATTTTGTGGTACAGGTCGCTGCAGTTGGTGAGAGGACTGTCTTAGAACAGAAGGCTTATATGTTGTTTTATGTCCGTGATAGAAGAAATAGCGTTCCAAGGAAATCTGTTGATGCTGTTCAAAAAGAGAACATGAAAGGTAACAACGGTGGAAATCAGGCAGTATTTTCTTTCAAGCAAGGTTATAGTGCTCCAGTTCAAAATGGCATTTTTGAAGATAGATCAAATGGTGTGGCAAATGTTGGCTCAGCCAAGATAAGCTGCAATGGACTGGTTCCGAATGGCACTGCTGAGAATAAATCCAATGGTATTGCCTGTTATTCTGCAATAACTCAGAATGGTACAAAAGATAAATTAGTTATTGGGTCTACCAAGCAAGGTTCCAATGGACTGGTTCAACATCGTATTGTTGAAAATGGAACAAATGGTGTGGTCTCTTCTGCTGCTGTAGCTAAAAAAGATGAAGTAAATATTGGTTCAACCAAGGAAGGTCATAATCGACCGGTTCAAAGTGCCTCTGTTGATAATAGATCAAATGGTGCTGCAGGTTCTGGTGCTCTAACTCAGAAAGATGCATTAAGTGTTGGGTCAGCCAAGAAGTTGCCTCCGCAGAATAGCAACTTCAAACTGGCAGAACAATTGTTGTCTAAAAAGGATACTGTGGTAGCAACTGATTTGAAAACACAAGAGGAATCTTCATCTGGGCCTTCTTCTGAGGCTGCCTCATCGAAGGAAACAATGACAGGGCCTTCGATTGATAAGCTTCATGTAGATGCTATGGTGACAACTGGTTCTGCGACATCCAAGAAAGATTTGCGAATCTCAGTTGAAGTATTGCCCAACTCCAATAACCCCTCAAACTCTAATATCGCTAAGCTTCCCAATGAAGAAACATCTCATAAGGTAACCATGTTTTATTAACACGAAAAGCATCAATGTCCTTAATGTCTCCCACATAGTGTGCACAACTCATTTCTTACATCATGTTTGTTTCCATTTGCGTACAGAGTAAACCTGTTTCAGGAGTAGGGGCTCCAATTCTAGTTCCATCTTTGGTTCCTTCTGATAAAACAATGGAGAAGATTCACCCTGTAAGATCACCAGATCAACCTAACTGTGACAACATTCCGGTATTGGTTTTTGTTTTTGTTTTCTTTTGAACCTGTAACCTTTTGAGCTTAATTGTGTAGATTATGACTATTTTTTTCTTCCTTTTATAGGTTGGACTCATAAATGAGAAAGTATATGATGCGTCAGTGGAACAATCGGGCTCATTAGTCATGACTAATGGAATCTTAAACAATGAAGCTCGCAGTAGGACACCCAAGAGAAAAATAAGAAAGAAGATTAAGAGGTGTCCGATAGTAAGCATGCATCTTGGCACAAACATTCTCTTTGGGGGGTTAAGCCTTCGAAAGAAAAAGCTCAAAAAGAGCAAACACCCTGGTTTTGACTCCAAGAACCTCAGTAAAGAACATTTGTTGGCCAGTAATTGCATCTCATCTGATCTTGGACCATCCACATCTGGGAAAACTGAGAAAACTACCCTGCATGCCACTCGTGCTAAGAAAAGGGTTGCTAAATCTCGTTCTAAGAGAGTCGATTCTGCTGCATCAGCAGCTGCTGCGGAAGCTACAAACAGTTTTGGTGGTTCTATGACTGATGATGAAAAGTGTAGAGATCGAATTGGTCAGAATGGTGCTGTCCTTGGAGCTGATAAGCAGTCGGAGAAAGCCTCCAGTTCTAGTGTGTCACAGAACCAGTCCGATGACAGAGAAACAATTCAAAATGGTACTAAGTGTTTGATTATAGGAGTCCTAGACGAGACATATGGTAAATCACAATTTTCCTTCCTGCTCTTATTGGGCTTCATAGACTTCTCAATTATATGTATAGGTTTTTTTAGGATCTTTCCATCTTTTCCTCTTATATGAGGATAAGTTTCCGGACATTATTTCCTTGATCATGCAATTTACTATATAGAAACATCTTGACTTTTCCATTCATCTTATCAGAATGCGAGCATGCGTTTTGCTGTAGGGATCCTAGTCTATATTAGATGATATTTATAGATGATATCATTTATTATTAAATGATATGAAAATTTGTCCCAACTTCCATTTTAGTGCACTTCATACTAATTTTCAAGCTATATGTGTTGTTTGCAGTTCGCCGTTGGGATGAAACAGATAGGCCTACATCTCAGATTGCACAATCTAAAAGTCCCGAGAACATCAGCATTGGATATGTGGGCGATGAATGGTGAGCTTGAATCTGCCTTCTTTTCAATTCTGTTTTTGACACAAGTCATTGAAATGTGGAAAACCATGGTTGTTGAATCCCGATACAAACCAGAAGATTCATGTACAATCACACATAACTTTTAAAAATTGTTAAATGAAACTAAAACAAACAACTTAACAAGTATAAAAATAATAGTTATGACAATTTTCTCAATACGGGCTGTGAGACAGAATTGACATGATCTGGTACGACCGACCTCTTATGACCTAACATATGTGAATCGGCCAAACTAGAAGAATTTAATCAGGAATCACCCTTCTTTCTCAATTCTATTCCATAGAGTTTCAGTAAGGATTTTGAATCGCCCGAGGCCAAATTGAGTTGGGAATCAGAGATTTTAACAATGTGGAAAACTAAAAGAGTTCTGAACGCCAAGTATTTTCTTCTTATGGCCTGCGTAAAATTCTCATGCAAATTTTAGCCTTTTAATGTCCGCAACTTCTTGAAGGAAATCTATAGACGTGTCAACCCTATGCTCACCAAACTAATTATTTGAACTGTAGGGTAAAACACCAAAGATAATGTTTACTACAGATGAATGTTCTCTACGTGTTATGTTTCGAGGTTTGTACCTGAATCTGTATACAAATTTTCTACTGATGTAGGGATGAAGAATACGACATGGGTAGGAGAAAGAAAGTCCGGACATTCAAGCACAGCTTCGTCGGGCCAAACCTTTTCCAAGAAATCGCAAGCAAGAAAATGCACTCGAACAAGAAGCCTAGGATGGACCAGTCTAGCTCTGCAAACCAACCATTCAGGATATAAAGGTAAATCCACAACCAACCATTGGCTTGCTGTTGTAGGAAATGTTGATGTGATGAGCTGAAACTGTAACAAGTCGAGTGTCAGATAATCTACGAAATTTTGTTTCTGGGTTTTGTGTTTTCGGTCAAGAAAGACTCGGGAATGAGAACCAAAGTAGGTATAACTTATATTCTTATCGAGACTAAAACCGTGAAAAGCGCTTCCATGTTTGAGAAACGATTGAAGATACGTTGTCTTTGTTCTTTAGGTATATATATAATATATGTCGATATCATCGTGTTCTTGATTTAAGAATCTTGTTGAATTGGTTTTGGTGTTAGGGCTTGCATTGGATTGTTATAGGTTCACTGAAACTTGCAATGCTGCAAGAGTGCAAGGAATGCTATTCTTGTTAATTAGTGAAAGTGCTGATGTTGTATGCATGTTTTTTCATTGCTTGCTCTCAATTTAGCACTTACTAAAAAAAAGAAGGAAAAATCAATGTATGATTGTGGTAAAAATAGGTGAAGTTAAGATTTTTAACTAATCAATAACCTCTTGACACATATATCACAAGTAATTTATGAAGAAAAAATTATTTATCATTATGCAACATGTGACTATCTTAAATAATGAAAAAAAATCAATTTGGGTCTAAGTACAAAAAATTAGGGATTAAATTAGATTCAAATACAAAAGTTATATCCTCAGCTCATGTATTTTTTTTCTTCCATTATTAAAAAGTGAAGTTTTTGTTTTTTTGTTTTTTTTTTGGTCTAAGCTTATGGAATTTTCATGTACTTCCCAAAAATAAACAATTAGGTCACTCTTTTTACACTTTCACTGGCCTAAAACTTCAAATTGATGAAATTTGTAAATTTGTCCCAATTACAATCAGGATCTGATAGTTAAATATAATCAATGCTCTTGCACCAAACAACATTAAATCTTTTTATGATGTTTGGATATGAGTATGGGAAATTAATTGAGTTAGATACTTGGACTTAATGATGTTTGTATATGACAATGGAAAATTAATTTAGTACCAACTGATTTTATGGCAAATATGCCCATTATTATGTTGCAACTACAAATACTCAAGTACATCATAATGTGCATTTATGTCGTAGTAAATTTTATTCAGAACGTTGTTTAATATATACTCCACCTCTAATAAGTATGTTCAAATATTAAACATTAACAAGACACGTTAAACAATCGTGTTGCAATATCGTGTTCATGACAACTTTTACAAGACGAAAGATGATGAAAGTTGCTTTTGATGGTACTATAGATCCAACATATCGCTCTACTCTCACAAATTCATTATGGTGTAACGGTTTCATTAATTTTGTTTAATACAAGTAAAAAAAAACTCATAACTCGCATTTCTCTCTCTCTATATATAATTAGTGGTTCAAATTCAACCTAGAGCACTGAAAATAGCACAAATGTTATTAGTTCAAGAGATGACATATCCTGAATACAATTTTGGCTGAATTTTTTCTTCTTGTCTACATATATTACTTCAAATTAAATTTAGACTTCACCAACTCTAAATAATACAACTATTACTAATAAATAAGAGATTCTATAAGTTCTAAAGTTTCTGAGAAAATAAATACAAATAAAAAAAGAAGCATTTTTGCCAACTTAAACATAACTAAGCACATGAAAACATAGTGGAAATGAAGCATAGTGTTCTTCAACATTCTTTTGTTGTTGTTGTGAGAGAGATAGTGTTCATGAAGCACAATGCTCTTCAACTTTCTATATATATATATATA
>JAYMTA010002875.1:0-15482 GCA_036897625.1 Pelargonium cotyledonis | reverse complement strand
GGTCCACTGAGACATGGATGTCTCGTTTTGTCTTTGCCTTCGCGGGTCTCGTGTTAGGACCCGGGATGCCTAATAGGGTCTCGCAATTACAATTTGATTTTTTTGTTCTAGTTGTTGCTTTGTTTTTTGTTCACAATTATAAAGAGGATTGGTGTATTCCTCGATTAGATTGAACCTGCGATGATAGGGTTTTATGCCCTTATGTCCATGTCTGGTTCGCATTAGTAGAGTTGAAACCGTTAATTGTATTTGCCTTTCTCTATTAATAAAATAAAGTATTTCCATTCAAAAAAAAAAGTTGGTCAAACAATGTCACTATGCAAAGGAGTAGGAAGTAGAACTGACCTATAGTCGTGGGGACTTTTCTCTACAAATGCCAGTGAAGGTCACCACAGACGTCGTGGCTAGAGACCCTACGCTCGTAGGAAGCTCAAGCACCACGTGGCACCAAGGGTAAATGACAAAGGGGCTCGAGCCTCGTCTCCATGAATCATCTATGCACACCAAGGTGGTGGGCCCCTTCCCGTCATGCTTTTATGTTCGTTTTTCCTCATTTTTTATAACATATTAATTCGACGTTTCTGGAATATTTTTAAGTTTCTTCTTGAGTTATACTATTTACAATGTCTTTTCAGTGAACCTTTGTTTGAACAACATTCGCATATGTCTTCTCAAATCTCGTCACCGGACCTCACCTCCATGTTTAACCAAAATCGGAATACTAAGTTCCATTTCCTTAACGTCTCTCCTTGTTAGAGCTCCTAGAAAATGTTAGTTATATTGGTAACCTCTTAGGCTCTAACATAGGATTAAAATAAGTATCAGACCCAACTTTTGTAACTTAACACATACACAGTTCGAAAAGAACATAAGAAAGCTTAAAAACATTATTTCCAATATTGTATTATCTCTAATACCGCATTAGCAATTGATTAACGAAATCACTAATGCCCTTTAACGGTGCATCAAATTGAATGTAAATTGGAAATTGAGTACTAAATCAGCAAAATGAAGATTTGGTTTACTATATCTAGCATTTGACCAAAGCTTGTCTACCATTACTGACTTTCATTCTCAAATACTATTTGACCCAAATTTGATACTCAGGTGTTAAGATTTGGATTTATAACCCGAGGTTTCTGAGCGGATCCGTCACTCGCGGTTGACACCTTTAAACTGTTTTACTACGGTCAGACTAATTTCTATTTGAGGTTTATTCATAGTGTGTTGAACGGGGATCGAACGTAAGCGCTCTTCCCACTCACGCAATCTGTGTTGCCAATGGGTTTCATGAGCAGGTTTACAGACTCGCAATTGACATCTTCAAGTCATTTTTACCACACACAAACTAATATCCATTAAGATTTTATCACAGTTAAAATCTTCACCTCTTCTTACAGACGTGTTGAGAGGAAATCGTATGCAAACGCTTTTCTCCGGAAAAATTGATGTTTCTTGCAAACTAGTAATTGTTTGTGAGACCGGCAGCTATTAAATTGCTGGCATTTTAAATAATATTATATAGTAATATATTTTATTGGTTATGAAAACAAAAGTTGCTTACGAACCAAACCATATGTGGTGTGGCTGTTGCTGCAAGAGTCAGTGCCAGTGCCAGCCAGCCAACCTTGAATTTCAATGTTTATCTATTTCTATATTTAATTATAGTATGTATTTTAATAGAGATCATTTCCATTTTCAAATTTAGGTAAACCAATCAAAGTCTTTGACCCAACAATCATTCAAAAAAATTGACTTCGTCTATCTTTCAAACCCTAATCCAAACCCATCACCAAAACTTAAATCATCATCTCACAGTACATACAGAATTGGGAATTCAAATCAAAGCACAATACAGAGACATTAACATGGAACAAAAATAGATATAGATATTGGGTTTTGATTGTTCTTTTGCTCAACTAATGATTTATATATCTAAATGAAACAATCACACACACCACTATTTATATTAATTACATACAAAAGATTGAAGAAGAAGAAGAAGAAAAGATGGATGAAGATTATGACTTACGCTTCCTAGGCTTGGTTTTGTGAGACACTACTGGTTTTCCAAAGATCCCACAGATCCCACAGCTAGAGACCTTCGGGGAAGGCGGGTCGATGTTCGGCGGCGACCCCTTGGTTGTCCGGTAACCGCGTCCTCCGCCGGCGCCGGCGCCTCCGGCGTTGGCTGAGGGGCTTCTTTCCAGCTGAGCTGGCCTTATCTCATCTTGCTGTTGATCATCTTCAAGCTTCTTGGTTTGGTTCAATTCTCCTGATAACAACTTGTCATCCCATATCAGCCCTGATGATCCTGATCTCCTGAAGGATATTTCTGACCTCTGCAAACCAGCCATCTCTCTCTCTCTCTCTCTCTCTAAATATGCTGCGACTGATATGATATGATATGATATGATATGGCCTATGTTATGAGCTATACTCTGTTTCTTCTTATAAAAATGGGGAGAAGATGGGACAATGACAAATGTAATTAGAACAATGGGAAAACACCACAAAGTGGAATCTCAACTAATGGCTATGACCATGTAAGAGTGCTGAAATATTTAAGGTTTTAAAACAGAATCAAAACTCAATCCCCCAAGATTTAACTTAATAATCTTCCTATTCTGGTAACATTTTCAAATTCACTGTGTTGACCAGAGATATTGCCAAGGTCAACTCAACTGTTCGGTACACAGCTTGGTGTCACAAACCAATCAGATGTCTCCATATAAGTCAACCAAAGGTGGAGAGAAGAGACCTGAAAGCATTCAAATCAATACTAACATCAATAGAGAAAAGCATATCCATGGACTAACAGTCATTTTTCTATTCTTCCAACACAAATGCAAATGCACTGAGTAGCTCTGTACAAAGAACCTGGACAGACTCAATAGCAACTAGAATTAAGCAAAGAACCTGTCGTTGTCTGCCTCAGGTTAAGCTCCTCACTCAGAAAAGTACAATATCTGAAAGCTAAGTTTAAAGGTCCAACACAAATTCCTGTGAATGTGATCAAGGCCCTCATTTCCATCATATAGTTACCACCAAACAAACAAAAAAAGGAAGGAAAAGACGATATCTAGTTAAGGGATGGGGATCCAAGCCTACAGGAATCCGAAGACTCGCAATGATGTCCTTGAAGGCTTCCTCATTCTAAATTCTATCTTCATCATCTTCTGCAAAATTGTTGAAAAGTAAGGCTCTCCAGAGTCGGGGAACGCATGGGACTTTTTTTTCTTTTCACAAAAAACTAAATGATCGGGATCCCTCTCAGCCTAATTCTCATTGCTTCCTTTAGCTACTACTGCTATTGCCATCCCTCCCGTAACCGAGCTTCTTTTTTTCCTGTAGGATTTCACACAGAGGTTTAGGACCTTGGAAATTTGCTGACGAGGTTCTGTTCATATATCGATCCTCATTTCCTTTGACTTTGCTCTTCTCTTCTAAAATCTGGGCAAGAGTCTTGGGTCCTGTAAAAGTAGCAGATTCCTGTGTAGATCTCCTCTCCCTTGAAACTGATTTCCTCGAGACTTCAGATGAAAGCACCTCTCGTTTACGTGGCCTTTTGTCCCTAAAATGTTGCCTGGACCTGTTCTGCTGTGAGAGCCTACCTTTGCCATGCGTGATTGCACCATTTAAAAGATTTCCATACTCTCTAAATGAATCAATAGTGTTCTTTGCCATTTCCGAAGTCAATCTTCCATGCAAGCGACGGCCCATACCATGCCTCCTAGGCCTTTCCGGGCTTCGAGCATTCAGACAAGATGAGTCACGCCTTCTTGATGAACAAGTAACTGTATGACCATCAATCACCCTGCGTTTAAGCAAATGGTCTCGAAGATCCAAATCGTATCGGTCATTAACTGCTGGTTCCATTGGCAAGGCTTTCCTCTTCCGAGGCAATAAAGAATCCAACATTCTCTCTCTTGAGTGGCTAGGAATTCTTCTGACTTTGCCAAAAATATCCTCATTTTCTAAGCGATCATAGCGGTCATACATCTCACGGTCATATACAAGGTCAACATCAGGATAGCTGGGGTTGTACTCATCTGGGTCTTCATAATCATATCCCATGAAGTGATTATTTAACTCTCTACCCTCCCGGTCATGAGCCAGTAAGTAATCTGAATCATCCTCATAAGCCAAATTCTCTGATTTATCATCCACGAGAACATCAAAACCTGGGGATGATTCCCACCGCTCTTCTGGTTCAACATGATCATCATCCACGTGCTCCTCTGAACTTTGATCTGATAATAGATTGGATCTGCTTTGAGTAGATCCTACAGCTGGGAGCAAGGAATCTGGCTTAACCAAGGCATCTTCACATTCAAACATTATCTGTGGAGAGGTACTTCGTTGAGGGATAGTTTCGGGTGCTGGTTTCTGGAGATCATCCTCTGCCTGAAATTCAATTTCAACTTCTTCTTTTCTGGTAGTTTCAGATGGATTGAGAGGTTTTGGATGTGTGTCTGTTGGTGTAGACCCTCTATCGTTTCCTACAGAAATCTTATTTTCTGAGGGAAGTGCTTCAGTTGTGGCAGAGGCTGTCTTCAGAGATTTCATAGGTATGCTGCCATCAGGTCCATGCAAGAAGGAGCATCTGTCACCTTTATTGCAGAAACCATTGAAGTAAAAATAACATGGAACATTGGTTTTCTCAACAGGTACAGAACTCTGATATGACAATGGCGCAAATTCTGCTGGTGCTTCAGTAGGCACGTCCAGTGGCTGCAGGAATAACACAAAACAGGTCACGACTTCATGTTATGTCATGATGATGAATCAATGACACAGCTGTAGATCAATAAATGACAAACTAAAAAAATACGAAAATAAGAAGGATAACAAATGCAACACGTAGCTTCCAGATAGTGATACAGTAACCTGATATACTGGATATAAGCTTAAGAAAACCTGAGTACTAAAACATAAAAATAAAAATCTGAAACACAAAATCTGAGACTGGCGCTTTCAAGAAGGTTCTAATGGCCTAACCTGTGCACAGATCCAGATTTAAAATGAATTTACCAGGATTCATGATAGCTCAGTAACTGCTTTGCACAAATTCATCCAAAATTTTCCTTGATGCAATCAGGTTGACACAAAAGGGAGAAAATCAGTGTATTAGAATATAATACAATTAATTGAGACCATGTTTGGGGTCATTCAATTTGGTAGTCGCTCAGCAATAGTAAGTTTTCACTAGATAACTGCCGCTAGTTTCAGACTTTCAGGAAGTCATACACTGACTGAACTCTCAAGGTTTTTATTCCCTATATCTTTTAAGATTTAATATTTTATTTATAACTTAGTATTAACAAATCTTCCTCTTTCCCTTACAATTTTACCAATCATAAACTCAATCACAAGCCCTTGGTTACACTTACCAACAAAGGCACTGCTTCTATTTACCCGAACAGACATGTTTCACAATCCACAAGACCACGGTCCTAGTTCTAGAGTCAAGACCTTCACTTGAAATCAAACCTCACAAATGATCTATCTTTCCACTCACCAAGGGCATCTTGAATAGAAAACACTAAACCTCATCACTTGTTTATTCTCCTGGGTAAAAAGCTCATAAAACTAAATACTCACGGATACCTTCAAAACATTACAAAACATGTTGGTTTATGAGTAATAGAAGAAATCATCACACTTAAAAGATCCTTCTAACCAACCATTCAACATTTACAATGTTATGACACACCGCTCTTAGAAAGTTGCAAACCATACACATTAGCAAAAGTTCTTAAAAAGGTGCTCTCCAATTAATTTCTGACAACACTTACCCCACCCAAATAATATTCACATTTTAGCACCACTTCATTCAAATCCCAACAAATTAGCTGCACCACCAATATAGGAACTTTAACCAACAATTTCTATCTTTCTAAATTATGAAGAAAAAAAAAACACAATACTTTGGGTTTTTAAGTACACAATATTGATGACAATTTTAACAATGTAATCAAACCCAAACATCATTTAGCCATTTTAAAATGAGAAAAGCCAAAATCACACTTTTCGTGGGGTTAACTGAAAATAAAGGCACTTAATATCACACTCCAAAAGGAAAGAAGGGAAGGCAGGAAAAAGCAAAGCAACGCAATCCCATTTAAATTCTACTTGGAACATCAAAATGGGCAGAAAGAGGTTCATTTGTATAATACCAATCAAGGAACCCAACCAACATTTCAGCAGGGAAAGAAAACAAACCAAACCAAACAGAAAACGAACTTACAGGATGTCTGAAGCCACATGATGGATTAAGACAGTTTCCAGACAGCCAATACCAGCAATCCCTTGGGTTTAGCCTTGCAATTTCACTATGCCGGTACTCACATGCAATACCCTGATAGAGAAAAGAAGAAATGGTCAGTCGTCCTACCTCCTACCGGCTTAAACAGAACCAAAGAGGCTTGATTCTAGTCAGTACTGCAAAACTTTGAAACACCTTTCATAGAAGGCAACTCCCAAGTATCTGAGATCGAGCCATTACACCTCTGATTTTCTTTCCCAATTTTGAGTTTACCTATATAAGTGTACAGTTTCACCAGAGCAATAAACTCTTTCATATTTATTTGACGATGAAATAGAAGCCAAACATCCACATTTCAACCACAAACTCACAAACCTAATTTTCTTCTTAGCATGCCCTTAATATCACACTCCAAAACATAAACCCACAACATACAATAACAACACCAACAATACGAAGAAGAATGCAAAACAACGTCACATTTGATATTCATCGTAAGAAAAAAAAAACACATCATTGTTTCCAACCCAAATGACAAAAACAAAAACCCTAGAGCACGAAATCATCCAAATGTAGAGGGCTAGAACAACAAACAACACATTCCAAAGAGAAAAGCAGATAATAATTGTTCGCATGGAAACGAAACAGCAGACAAAGAACAACAAATCAGAGGGGGGAAATGGGATTCGAAAAGGGGAAGAGGAAGTGGGTTTGGAGAGAAACCTTTTTGCAGGTTAGGGGAGAGGCCAAGAAGTAGACGCAATCGGTGTTGCGTTTGAGCAATTCTTCGTCCATGTTTGCGAAGAAAGCAGAGAATTGTGAGAAGAGTGAAATGCGAGCGAGCGAGCGAGCGAGGGAGAGAGAGAGAGATAGATCAAGAGAAGTCCATCATCGACGTCCGAATTGGCTCACACTGCGGAGAGATCGCAACAGTGTAGAGGAGATGGATGGAGAGAAAGCTGGGCTCGGGCTCGGGCTCAGGCTCTGGCTCTAGCTCTGGCTCACGAGTTCCGTTACGTTTTTTTTTTCTTTTTCTTCACTCGTTCGTGGACTGCTATTTGGAACTTTGGATGCTTGATCCTGTTTATTTATTGGAAGTAATTACATAATAGGCCATTTAAAAATTTCGGGGTCGAATGAACAATGTACACGAAAAAGTGAAACTTATTGAATCTATAGTTTACTCCACAACCAAGTGTGCCGTTAAGTGAAACTTGGGGCGTGTGCCTCACATTTTACTTCGAGTGCAAGTATAAACATATTTATCGATTACCAAATAAGATAGAGAGAATTTAGAAGGAATCTCGAAAGAATGAAAAAAAAAATACAGGAAATGAATGAGTTCATATCTCATGGTTTGGGAGAGTATTTACGCTTACAAAGTAAATATTAAGAAGTGATGTGCAAATTGTGATTGATTGATGATAATGACAATCAAGCTATTAAGACATCATATACATAACAATGATGCCCATGGTGAGATAGAAATGATGTTATGTTTACGTGGCGATTAGACCATATTGACGTGGCACTAAGTCTCAGATAAGGTGGCAATGATGTCGCCACTGGGACGGATGAGTTATAATTCCCATCATGGAGCTAAGAAGTGGAGTCTAGGGGGTGCCCAGAAGGTGTACTTTACCTAGAACCCTCAACATGTGCTTACCAATAGGTTGTAACACGAGTTTGGGATGTTTCCAATAGCGTGTGTTTTATCTTAGATATTCGACGCATTCTTATAAGTAGGGTATTACACATGGTGAAGTTCTCAAACTCATGGAAGAACTTTCAGTGAAAGCATGGCTTCCTAGGACTATTTTTTGTATGCAAGGAATAGCATTAGGGAAACGGGTGCCAAAACTAACGGTTGAGGCCCAGAGGGTCTAGGATTTGGAAAGCAAGGGGGCCAAAGTGCCGTAGGGCTAGGATTCGGGAAGTCGTTGAGGGCGAAAGAAGAATCATGAACGAACAAGCGTCATCCTTTTCAATGAGCTAAAGAGAATATGGAAGATACATCAGAAAAGAAGAAAAAAAAACACATACAAAAACACAAAAGCTAGTACAGGTATGAATTAGAAGACTAATGTTGCCAGTTAACTGAATTTAATTTTGGCTGTTCACTCTCATATTTTCCTGCATGTACTTGCCATGCGCCATAGCCGGCTGAATACCAGATTACATACAATCATACATGCTTTCTGTAAAAAAATATCAGATAAAATATTTGATGGCATCAAATTTGTCTAGCAAGAGCAGACACTCGTATTCAGATTTGGATCCTATACCCGCACAAAAGGGCTCTCTCAATGTAACATTCTATATTGAACATCAATCATACCCAACTTATTTTTTTGACCATCACCCTGATTCATCTGCCTATGGGTTTCCACGGGAAAATAACGAAAAAGATAATACCATTTATTACAAAAGTTTCAATCAAACATTGAAGAAGCTGACATTGATGTAAAATCTCCTCCATCTATCAAAATTTGTAAACCATTTGCTCTGTATATCCGAGATCTTTGAGTATCCCAGAGACCTGGAACAACAAAAATATGGAACTTTTTAGAGGTACAAACAGAGTGTAGAGTGAATAACCGACCAAAAGGATGTCCCTTCCTACCTCTCCTTGTGACCAGTCTTTGGCCTTGCCACCAGATACATGTGCCATCATACCAGGAGGCCCGCATACCTGAACAATCAAAGAAAGTGTTTCCAGGTTTGGAATGTGTTCAGAAAAAGAAAAAAAATCGTCCAAAATTCTACTCACATTAACCAACCGTTAAAGATAATTAGTACAAAAGTTTGGAGTATATCTCCCTAAACAACCAAGGCTTGTTTTGGAGTGCCATAGAATTTCTAAGGATAATAGTTTTATCCGCATAAACTGTGGATCTGAATGTTCCAATATACTATGATAACTAATTCGTATCACTGAGATGCCGAACCATCATCAGGTTATATCTCAAACAGTATGGTCTGAAGTAAACGTACAGGGATTGATGGGAAAAATTTACCAGCTCATAGCTGTCAAGCTCATAAGAAATCAGAGGCTTTAATATGCTTCTAAATAAGATAATAGGTTCCAGAGCATTCCGACTCCCAAGTAGTCCTGCACTATAAGGACTCGTCCTCAATTGCATCGCTCCAACACAGTGATTCAGGAAATGAATACATCAAATTAGCCAGAATTTTATAAAGGTCCAAAATTCACTTTCACTCTTGTTTCTCCGTTCTATCTTCCTTTGCTCCCTACCCTTTTATATAAAAAAAGTTGATAGACTTGGCTTTAAACATCTCAAACAGTCCCAATCCTATTGTTATCTTTCAATTTGCTAATGTTAAAGCCTCCCGAGTTCTACTTATTCTTTCCCCTCATCTCTTTTCTTCTATACACATCCAATGTTGAGTGCAGTATCATTCTGGTTTTAACTTTTAACCTCGTCCTCTTTTCTTTTCAGATGAGTTCCCCATGCATAATTGGCTTCTAATTTATGTTCTAAAAAATCTTCATACAACATGTATTAGTTAAGCTAATATTATTACACCTTGTACAGCATGTCAAGGAACAGAATTTATAAGATGAAACAATATTATATTAAGATAAATAGTAAATAAAGCTCATTTATGTCATGATGTAGTCGAGGAGAAAAAAAAAGCATAACCAATTTATGCCTAACACATTTATTGCTGTTATGTTATCCATCTTTTTTTAACCATATAAATAAAAATAAAAATAATAATAAAAACTAGCCTTTTTCCAAAGTTAAGAAACCAATCAATTAATTTCCATCCACAATATGGCACCTCGTCAGGTTTGTTACTGGTCTTGGCTGGAAAATAAGATAATAGCTAATTCCGAAATGCAATGTGAATGGTTTCTACTTTCTACCGCACTACAAATGAAAACAGGCAACAGAATTCAATTTAAAAAGGTAATTATATATTTTCAACTTCTTGATAATGGCATTATTAAGATACTGGATAGAGAAAATGCAAGGTATATGGAATACCACTTAATGTCTAACTCTAACCTAAAAAGAAATATTTATACACTATAAACTATTTGAAAGCTGCTGACAACAAGATGCAAAAGTTATATAGTAAAACTAACCAGGATAAGAGTATCATCGCTAGGACCATGTAAGCCTTTCAATGCCATATCCTTCGATATGTAGCCTTTACCACCTTTCCAGTTCTTTGATGGGTTATCCACCGTGTAGAATACCTGCAGTTTAAGTGAACACAAAAATAGTAAAATGACGATTTTTCTTCTTCCAGGAATTACCATGTTTCTCCATAAGAAACGGTTTGTTTGCATGCATACACAGTCGCATGCGTACGCGCACACACAATTATATAGAGATAACTTTTCACAAAAAAGTGCCTAGTTTTGGACTAAAAATAAGATAGCAAAAGTATTCTGAAAATGAAAATATAAGGTACCTTTAAGTTTGGGTTGCTGGTTGCAAGTAAGTCAAGCTTCTGCTTAAGCAGTATGTCATCCGGAGAGACATTAGCATAAAGCAGTGATACCTATTAGGAATAAAGGCCAATGTCAAGCTATATTCCCATAATCAAATCTAAAGTGGAGTTTGTCAAAAATGAATCCCACAGATATTTTACAAGAGTTTATAAATGCATGTAGACCATTAGTCTAGATACGCCCACTCATTGTTGATGCTCACGAGTCACAAACCCAAAACACATTCAGAATTTATCAAGTAATAACCAAATCAGTATCTGCACGTCTAGGAGAAAATATTTAAATGAAGTTGAAAATTAAAGTTGCAATAGGTCACAGAGATAAAGCTTACCTGAGTATTGTCATCAGGATTCTTAACTATAGCGTCGATTATCTGAAGCATAGGAGTAATGCCTGAGCCACCAGCAATCTGAAAGAAGTAATAAACATAATATCACTTCACATATCATTACAACTTAATCACCAATTCACCATTTTGGTAAATCACTTCCACAATGAAAACCCAAAAACAAATATAATAGTCTGAGTGGAGAAAAAAGAATGCCATGGACTATCTTTTTTCTTCGTTGGTCTATGAAACGAATTGGAACCCCTAATCTCTATTTACCAATATGACCTAGGCCCAACTTAGGTAGAAGAAGAAATGAATAAGAAAAATCTTCAATCAACTGAATTCTTCGATTTCTATCCTTGAAACCTATTTTCTCCTTTTATTTCATAATAGTTCTTAATTTTCTAGTCAACCGTCTCTTACCATGCCAATGTGCTTCTTCATATTAGGAGTATATCTGAGCTTTTCAATGGGCCTGCAAGAAACAAATTAATGTAATCATAATGGTGAATTGGTGATATACAGTAAGTACTGAATTGAAGCTTTTGTAACTTGTGAGTAATCTACCCTTTCACTTCTACGACATCGCCTGGTTTTAAGCTTGCAAAATACTGACTCATTTTTCCTTCTGGATATACCTGAAACAAATAAGAAAGGGCAGCTTAAAGAGTATTATTTGAACAATGACATGCAGAAAGGTTAACCGGCCCACCAAGGTCAGTATACCTTGATTAATAAGTCAAAGTGTCCCTTTGAATCTGGATCTGATATGGGTGTATACCTGAACAAAGACCACATAAAATAACTTACACAAATTACCGTAACCGACATCACATGAAACCAAGAAAATGACAAGCAAAGAAACTCTTCTGTTCTATACAAACCAAATTTAGAGAAAAGGAAAGGAAAAATAAGATATTGATAATAACTGAGTTTTGAAGGAAAAGCATCTATAAATTAAAAATCAATAATGCCACTGAAAGTGGTCGCTGGTTAATGCCTAGACTATGATTGGCAAAAAAAAAGAAGAAAAAAACTGAGGCTCAATTGATTCAATCAATAAAGAAAAGTATTGACAAGAATGGAGGTCTAAATAGGAATATCCTTGTGAAAATACGGTTTGAATACATGAGAAAAATCGTCAAACATGTCAGATCTGAACAGGAAGACGTACGGACGGATGACATATTTTGTTTTCCCTTCAGCATCTTGACCTAATGGTGCCCTGCAATTATGAGAAATGAGAATTTAACAAACTGATGAATGTACTGTCAATGCTTCGTATAATTAATCCATAAAACCCACTTGATTTTGAAAATTAATTTCCATAATCAGAAAGTACATGAGACTTGCAGCAAGCTTGCCTCGATAACAGAAATGATGGAGAATACCTTGTTAGCAAGCATGAAGCAATATCCAAACCCAACTTGGTAGTGGGGTCAAATGAAAACCTGTCATTCAAGAGAAGAAGAAAGCATATAGTCAGCAAACTTTTAAACCTTACCAAACAAAAAATCCAAGTTCTACTCCATGGAATAAAAAATACTCAAAAGATACCTAAATAACTGAGAATTGTGGCTAACTCTTGCAGTATCTTGCAGCTTAAATTCAACCCATTTGTTCGGATTGAGTGCTGAGAAAAATATATTCTTTTATTAAAACATGTTAAACTTACAAAAGAAAATAGAGGGTGAACGAGAATATACAGCAGCCACTCCAGGGAAATCTGTTATTGTGTGTGTGTGAGTGTGAGTGTGTGTGTGAGTGTGTGTGTGTGTGTGTGTGTGTGAGTGTGAGTGAGTGTGTGTGTGTGTGTGTGTGTGAGAGAGAGAGAGAGAGAGAGAGACTCACCAACTTTCGGACCTCCTTCTTCATTGATTTGATCTAAATGAGCCTGTATTTATGAAGCATTATAATACTGCAAATTATATATTCAGAAAAGCAATAAGCATAGTTTAACAAAGCATTATACACTTACAGAACCTCCATGTGCTCAGCAATTTACCCAAAACCATTTGTCATTAAAAACCAAAACAAACGTAACCTTTTCATCCAATGGGAGAACTTGATTTCTAATCAAGTTAGCTCAACAAAGTAATTCAGTAAGTAAAATTGCCAGGGCAATCCATCAAAAAGAAAGCAAACAACACAAGAGAAGCATACTGTAAAGAACAGTTTATTTTCATCCAAATCACCAACTCTGAACACAAATAAGCTATGCCACCTAAGGAAAACCACAATAACCATCCAACTCATTGGTAGAGTTTGTTGTTAAATTTGCTAAAAATCGGTAACAAAATATATGTTCATGCTTACATTCTCTGTCCCAACATAAGTGTCTTTTTTTGGAAATATTAATGATGATTTTATTAGCACTTGATTTTCCCTCAGAAGGCACCATGTGACTTGGTTGTAGCAAGCTTGAGGGGTTCTTATAACATTGTACTTAAGTATATTATTGGTAATTCTTTCATAATTTACTTACAGGACACTCTTTTGGGATGATGCGAGTAAATGAATTTGAGTTCAAAACAATTTCAAGTTCTTCGGGTCTAAACCCCATTGAAAGCTTAATGTTAAACCCATACAAAAAATAGCAACAAATCATCACCAATAATACCATTGACAATGTCTGATGCTGAAAATGGAGTTACCTTCCAACAAAACTACATTTCCGACAAAAATACATCCAGACCAAATTTCATCAGTTCAAGTCTTAAAAATAATCTCATTAGTTAAAATACAAAATTAACACTACAACTGGCTGATTTCCAAAAGCCACAAATTCTAGCACGCCATTGAGAAACATGAAGACGACGCATAACACTATTGATCAGTCCGAATCAGAACAAAATCTCTTAATCAGGTCACCCGAACCCAGTTTCCAGAAACCGCCAACTCAATCCAAACGATTTCGCAACACAACGCAGTAAACGATGAGGTAGATCAAAAGCGATACGAAATAAGCTCAAGAAATTTACCAAATCGGGCGAGGAAAAGTAGTAGAGGTAGGAGATTCCACCGGAGATTGCCGCAGCAGCTCCAAGAGGGACTCGGAATCCACTGGAAGCCGATTTGGATTGGTCTCTAAATGCATTGGTGAATGAGACTGGAGCGGCCTTCGCGAGTCGCTTGAAGAACGTCGCCATTTCTATGGACTCCTGCTACAGCTACTGGATCGAGAACTGAACAGTGAACAGCGATGAAGACGAAGAAATGACCGTGAGGGTTTACTTTTTAAAACCTCACTGAATTGAGAATTCTTTACCCAGTTTCTTTCTTCTCGGGAGAGTACAACGAAGTGATATGGTAAAATGAGGGACTGATGCGCCTTCATACGTGGCAATATATCATTGGAGAATGTTTTGATACTATTAACTGTAAACCAATTGTTTACTGCCACGTAAGCTATTAAAGCAGTTTCTGAGACCTTTGGGAACTTTACTTTGGGTCTATGTTCATCGAACCGGATGAAACCGGACCAAAAATTCCTTTCTTGGACAAATTTGGACCAAACTTTAATAAACCGAACCGATTTAGACCGGAAATTCAAATAATACTCGGACCGAGTGAGAGGATCTCAATTGTTTTTGGTTCGATTGTTCCAGACATTTCAACTATTTCAGCTCAAATAGGTAGCGTAGAGTTCTTGTTTGTTAAAACAGTCAGAAAACCGAATTGTTCAAGCTTTTGCTAGTTCATCAGGTTCTTTGTCCGGCACAAAGAGGTGGATCAGCTTATGTACCATCCCTGGGATTGAATAGCTTGTTTTAGATGATCTTCCTTAATTTTATATAAAAGTGTTATATATATTAAAGAAAAAAAAAAGTATTTTTTCATGTATAAATTTTTATATGTATTTCATAATTCTTAATGAATATGTTTAGCCTAGAAAATGAATAAGTTTTAATGTTTTAATGAATATATTACAAATGTTAATATTTTGCACCTATTTTATTATAGATCTTTTAAAATAAATCGATTAAATTTTTTCTGTAAGTTTTGGCGTATTATAATAAATTTTTATAACTTGTTAGTGTATAACTCATAAACGTTTATATTAAAAATCGTAAATATAATTTTTCTTCACTTAAATCGATAAATGTAAGTAAATATATTATAACATTGAAAAATATCCATTTTTTACCCTAAGGCTATGTTTGGTACGCAGGAATGAGATGGAATGAATAGCTCATTCCAACATTTTCATTCCATTCTCATGTTTGGTAGAAGCAGGAATAGCTAGAAAGCTCATTCGATGAAGAGAGCCCATTCCATCCTTGAAAATCATTCATCCTCAAAACCTAAGAAATAGTCATTCCAATTTATGTGTGAATGAAATTTAAAACTAAAATTTACAATAATACCCTTGTATGTACTTATATTTTACCCTTCAT
>JAYMTA010002874.1:0-15491 GCA_036897625.1 Pelargonium cotyledonis | reverse complement strand
CCCCCAAAAAGAGCTCTCTGCCCACTGCTCCGTTCACACACTTGCAGACCTCCGATTGAAAATTCCTCCGATGAAAACGTAGGTATCGACGAGGTGAAGAAGTAGCTTAAATATCAGAGCAATCCAACGGTCGGATCTCCGTGGATGGCCGTTGCAAGGTTGTTGGTTCAAGCTGAAATTTTCCAGCAAAACCCTCTCTCTCTTTTCTGTTTTTCTCTCTCGTTTTTGTCCTCTCTTCTTACTGATTCAGCAGCTACATGAGGGGATAATATCAACCCGTAACTTACCATTTTCTTTCATGGGCTTGGGCCAATTAAATGGCCAAATAGGAAAGGACCCAAACCCAACAAGTAGTTTGTCTCTTACTATTTCCCAATCGTTCTTGCTATGGATTTTTATAACCTCAAGTTTCACAACATTAGGATAATATGCTTTAGAGTTTTACGGGATTGTCATTGGTTGACTAGTCTCTGAAACCTGACCAACTGTATGACTGAGAAAATGAATAAAACAAGTACTACAACTTCAAATCATCTTTCATGATGAATTTTGATTTTCTAATGCTACTTCAACAATTTTCTTACATTGACATGCAATTATGATGTATGGAATTTCTTCATTCATTTATCGATTGAAAAAATTGGGGGAGAAAGAAAATATGAAAGTACACATTCAATTTTGATTGCGATGTGAGTATTTAGTTGCATTTGGGTGAGAACGTAGTTTTAAATCTGGTGCAATGTGGATGTGGGCGAATACACATGCATGTAAACTTGGAACATTTGCATCTTTAGTGGTGCATTTTAATCTCTTTACGAGTTTCCATGTTGGTTGTAATTTGTTAGAAGTATTTATAATTTTCCCCCACTTTTAATGATGGGTATATTTCTATTCAACTTGTATGCATGCAATGTCAATTTGAGACCGATAAAGCTAGTTATTTTGATATATCAATTTGCAATTTATATACATTTGCTAACATAGTGTCATTGCACTAATTTGTATAGCAGGGGAAATCAAATGACGAGAAGATTAAAACAAAGGTGATGCGACCTGACTTGAAGGCAATCACAAAGGTAAGTCAAAATTCAGCTCACTAAAGAATAAATATGATTTTGATACTAAAATACTTGGCAATGCTATTTTCACTCCCTATTTGGACTAATCATTTAATTGATATGAGAGACCATTATGACTCTTCATGCCAAATTTCTTCCATCAATAATGAGAGACTCTGAGGGCAAGAGAAACATAGATAAGTAAGAGAACCTCTGCAGTAGGATGGGGCACATAGAGGGCATGAGATGTCCTTTCATTCGGCTTTTGAGAGTATAGCTCATTATTCGATAGATAGAGCATGACATGTCCCATTACTCCTGGCTTTTGAGCTATGAAACATAAGTACTGGTTTGAGTACCCAGTAAAGTACGTAGGTACATTTGTACAACTATTTTTCAAGAAGTTGAAGTATGGATGTGGAGAGGGTACTTACATTTAAAAATTAAAAAAAATATATTAATTTATAATTATTTATGTTAAAATATTCAATTATATAATCACTAATGACTAACATCAAATTAAAGAGGAGAAGGAAGAATAGAAGATTTTTTCCCATTTACATTATTTCAAGTAGAGATTTTTTAGAAGAGAATAAGAAAAGATGTGGCTTGTAGTAAATTGATGGTCACATTCACACAATGTTAAATATGAGTCTTTTCTTATTCAATAAATTAAATATATTTTGAATATAGTTTGTAACTTTGGTTTATTTTAAACTATGTTATTTTTTGAAGTGACTAATGGTCCATAAGTGAAGTTTGATCTTCTTTGGGGGTTAGAATTGAGTGTCTTGGGACTTTGTAACTATTCAAATTTGATGGTATTGGGACGATGTGTTTGTCTAAGAACATGTTTTAGTTGGAAAATGACCAATCTAGAACCTTAATATTTATGCATGATTACTAACCTTGAATGATGCTTATTGCGTATGTGTGTATTAAGGTATTTAATTAGTAATTGCAATGTTCTTGCCTATGCTGATATCTTTCTTTTTGAATGACTATCTTTCAGATGAAAGAAACAAGTACAATACTGTATCCTAAAAAGCAAATTGGCCACATACCAGGTTGATATGTGGCACTTATTGTTTTTCCTTTTTAGCTATGTTGTTTGAGCAAAATTTGCATGATAGTGCTATTTTAAGTTTTTGATACTGGGGATGTTATTCAATTGTAAAGAGCTTGTTGATGATAGGAATCGATGTCGGTCATCAATTCTTCTCACGTGCTGAAATGGTGGTTGTTGGTTTTCATAGTCACTGGCTGAATGGTATTGACTACATGGGGCAAGCATACAGCAAGGTAATAAATGTATTATGTTACTCTTATTTAGTATCTAAATAAACCATTAGCAATCTAGAAGTCTGTTTCAGCAAGTAAAACTGAAATTCACGGTGCAAATACATATCTATGTTGAATGTTTGCAGGGTGACAACAAGCATAAGTTCCCAATTGCAGTAGCCATTGTATTGTCAGGAATATATGAAGATGACCATGATAATGCTGATAATGTTGTGTACACGGGTCAAGGTGGCAATGATTTGTTAGGAAGCAAGCGTCAAATTGGGGATCAAAAGATGGAGCGTGGTAATTTAGCACTAAAGGTATGTAGCTATCTGGAAGGATTTTTTTTTATCTGTATTGCTAGTAATTGGTACTATTCCTCCTACTGTCCTACATATGATCAACTTTGACATTTACTGTTCTCAATCCATCATTACATTATATGAGACTATTTAAGTTTCAAGAAACACACTTAAGGTGTGCATAAGAGTGCTTAAGCCCAAAGGTCTATGGGCGAGTTCAATTTTACGCGAAGCCTAACAACTTAATTGGGCATTTTAATTGAGACTATATTGTATACGAGCCTATGTTTATTGAATTAACTTTTAACTCTACTAAATTGTTTCAACTGGAGAGCTACCCCCTATTGTGTAGCTCAAATAGTTAGTTTTTATAATAATAAAGAAAGTACTGAAAGGGGCTCACCACATCATGAACGATAACAATTATGGTGTACTATGATTTAGACAATGGCACTATATTTGCTTATGTTTATGTAAATTTGTAAATTGTCCTGGGTTTGTAATTGTTGGCAGATGTTTACAATGTGGTGTGAGACCTTTAACATAGCCAAGTTAATCTATCTTTCTATTTGTCTGCAGAATTCTTTGGATCAATCAGTTCCTGTTAGAGTGATTCGTGGCCATGGCAATTCAAGTAGCTATTCGGGCAAAGTGTACACATATGATGGTTTATATAAGGTATTTATCCACAACATATCACACACATCAGAACTATTCTAGTTTAATTGTCAATGTGTTGCGAATTCTTCACTTTTCTATGTATGAAATATTATATTTGGTTATTCGAGAAACTAACATATATGTCCTGACCTCCACAGTTATTGTGTGTTTGACTTGGTGTGGTTTTTTGTCGAATATCATGTTTTTTGTTCGCACCTTACATATTTAAGCCGGCCATTTTTCTATGGTAGTATTGGGCTTGTCAGAGAACTGTCAGAGGATGCAGTGGCTGACACTTGATTGTGATATTTTCCCTTTATTGTTAATTTATGCTGTTTAACCATTTCTTGTATTCTATTCTAATTGTGGGTGTCAATAATTAAGCAATGCCATGTCTAGTTGCGTTGTATATTTCATTACCTTGTGATTGAATTCAATAGTAGTCTAAACATCCAGAGCTGTAATGACTTTTGGTGCTTATTTAAATCTCATTTGATTGATAATATAATGCTTTGATTTTTGTTGTTATTTTTAATCAAATAGGAATCCTGGTAAACTTTTGATATTTGTTTTATATATATTTTTGTAGGTAGTGGATAACTGGGCGGAGAAGGGTGTTGCCGGGTTTACTGTCTATAAATTTAGGCTAAAGCGTCTTGAAGGACAACCGATACTGACTACAAACCAGGTTTGCATGTTTCTATTGGCATCTCTCATTCATTTTTTCCTTAATTATAGGAATGCCTAGCATATATCTTTGTCTTTATGTTTCAAATTATCCCTTAGTATCACTAAACATGCAAACAAATGAAATTTGATTCAAGCATTGACGTCTGGTTTTTTGGGTTTTAGTTATAGCCTCAAAACACTTAACTACAACCATTATAGTTCAAATTAGTCCATGGTAACCCTAAAATTGCAACCATTGTGTTTCAAACTAGTCCATTGCTGCGTGGTTTTTTGGGGCAATTACCTTTTGTTATAGCCTCAAAACCCTTATAGTCCATTGGTGCGTGGATTTCATGTAATTTTTTATTGGAATGTAATTATTGCTTTATATTCTAAAAACATATTAACATATATTTGCATCAAGTCCCGCGGGCTCATGATTGAGTTTTTGAACTTTAAATTTTGTGACCATTTCGTGTCAGCTGCCGAATAAATAATCTAACTAGTAACTGAATATTATTTTTAAATGAATATGTGCCATTGAATAGTTTATCCAAAAATTAATTATTTTGAATAATTTGTTTTTACTTTTACTCTTCAAACTTTTTCTTTCCTCTGTCTTTGGCTTCACAACAGATCCTTCATCACCACGATACCTCTTTCACAAAACCAATTGAACACAATTAAGCTTAGTTTCACATTATTGACTCTATTTCATGCTATCAACTAAAAGAATACCTACACCCTAAAACTTTATGCTCTATTAGTTTGTTATTAAATAGGGACTTGAATTAGGTTAAAATATTTATTCAATATGTAAATGCAGCAATGATAAAATATTCCCCATGGCTTTGAATTTTGCAATAGCTTGAGTGAAGAATTTGATTCTTACTTAGTATGAATGATAGTAATTGTGGGATGATTGGTTGATATTCAAGAACTATTGAACACGTTGGAGACTTCGTTTTCCCAAAAACACGATGCATACTTAGATTCCATATGTCCGGACTTCATTTTACCAAAAAAATGCATTTTTGCAGGTTCAATATACACGTGGCCGTGTTCCTGAGTCCGCCTCTGAACTTCGCGGGTACTTAATAACTGTTTTATTTATCATAATAATTTGCTTATTATGATTTGTATTTCAAAATACTAACTAGGTATTAATGTTTGCTGGTGAAGTTTGGTGAGCGAAGACATTTCTGGGGGTCAAGAGGAAATGCCTATTCCTGCAAGCAATTTAGTTGATGATCCACCTGTTGCACCCACTGGCAAGTTTACTTATTCAGTTATGTTATGCTTGAGATTCACTTTTTTAGTGTTTCCATATATTGTTTATTAGAGTAGAAACAACAAGTATGAGAAGCCTTGAACAGATTTGTGAAAGTAATGTTAAGCAAGTTTCATAAATTATCTCTATGTGCTATGCAGTCTGTCATTTATTCTTTCTATTGCCAATTGTAACTTTTATGTTGTGAGTGTGTGCTTTTGCTAGCGACGTGTGAGTAGAATGCCTATTTAATTGTTTAGGTTAAATTTTAGGTTTCGTATATCGCATGTCTATTAAAGTTGTGCCTGATGTGAAGATGCCATCTAATGCGCCTGGATGCAAGTGTAAAGGGTCATGCTATGATCCCAAAAGTTGTTCCTGTGCAAGGCTTAATGGCTCCGACTTTCCATATGTGCTCCGAAGTGGTGGCAGGTGAGAAATTTTGTATCATTTTCAAAATCATACTAGTATGTATTTGGATAATGAACATGATGAGTTTTGACATTTTCTTGTTACTATGTAATTATCCTAAGATTAATTGAAGCTAAAGATGTTGTATATGAATGCGGGCCTGGGTGTGGATGTGGGCCTGATTGTGTCAACCGGACAACTCAGAGAGGGCTGAGATATAGACTTGAGGTTATATTTTAATTGCTTTTGGCTAAAATATCCATGATTTGCTAATTGTCGTATCCATACCTTAATAAATTCAGCATGTAATTGTTTTGCCAATGCTTTTAGGTGTTCCGAACTCCAAACAAAGGGTGGGCAGTCAGATCATGGGATTTTATACCAGCTGGTGCGCCTGTTTGTGAGTATGTTGGAATATTGAGAAGGGCAGATGATATAGAGAATGCAACAGAGAATTATTTTATTTTTGACATTGATTGCTTGCAAACAATGGAAGGCCTCGAGGGAAGAGAGGTACTATATGTTAACTTGATTGATTTTGAAGTGTTCTTACTTATGGTATTCTTGAGTAGCTATCATAAGACTATCAACTGAACTTGCATGCTGTTTGTCAATAATTAAGTAAAGCACAACACCTTTAATTCACTATACAAAGTGGAAAAGATTTCTATCAAGCCAAATATTTGTTGCTCGACTAAAAATGTCTCCTAAAAGAAAGTAGTAGTTGTTTTTAAAAGATCATAAAATTATCATTTAGAATCTTTATGGACTTTTTCTTGTTTATGTATACCTTAGTGAATCTATTCATCTGTTTCATTCTTTGTTTTTTAATATACTAATGATAATCTTTAAGTTTATGTGCTTGTTGAAATCTTATCAGTTTGAACTTTGAAGTGTTTAATTAGTATGCTTCTTTTTACCTGATAATGTTGTGGATCATATTATATTTTTTTCTTGACAGAGGCGGTCACGTAATGTTGTTATATCCACCACTAACCATTCGAAAGCACCCGCTGAGCAGAATGGCGAAAGTATGCCAGAGTACTGCATTGACGCAGGGTCAACTGGCAATGTTGCCAGGTTCATTAATCACAGCTGCGGGCCCAATCTCTTTGTGCAATGTGTATTGAGCTCACATCATGACATGAAACTTGCTCGAGTTGTGCTGTTTGCAGCGGACAATATTCCTCCTTTGCAGGTTAATCACTGCTCTCTACATCTATTCCCTAAAATTATACTCCCTCCGTCTCAAAATGAGTGTCTTGTTTGTCTAAATTTTTTGTCCCAAAATGAGTCTTGTTTCTATTTTTATGTTATTATATTATTGTTTTTCCCATATTACCCTTTATCACTTATGCACATGGTCAAATCTACACATGGGTGCTCATGGAGTGTAGGTGGAGAAAGTGAGGGTTATATTGAAAACACACTAAATTATCTTGTAATTCTTAATATTTGCAAAAAATGAAAACAAGACACTCATTTTGGGACGGAGGGAGTACAAGAATTGCATGAAAAATGGCATATCATCAAGTAGTTTACTGTTTTTCACATAAAGAATATTAGCTTTGAATACATAGGTCACACTCAGAATATAACATGGCTTTTAAATATATGTTGTCGATTTATAACATCATTTTCTAATATCTGTGAGCAATTGATAGTCTAAATTGATGATAAATATTTTATCGTTTACCAACCCAAACGAACTTAGATAAGATTTTGATTTCTGTTGGTCTCAAAAGGGAAATTTTGGAACTTTTTATGGACCAACTGATGATTATTTCTTTTCCTCAGTCATATTTCTTTGTTTGCTATATATCATTGTGCAGAACTTTGGTTAACTGGCTTGTATTTTGTTTCTCTTAAATGCAGGAGCTGACATATGACTATGGATATGCCCTCGATAGTGTCGTTGGTCCTGATGGGAAGATAAAGCAAATGGCGTGTTACTGCGGTGCAGCAGACTGTAGGAAGCGTTTATTCTAGGTGCCGAATTCTTAACTTACTATATATAAATATATATACATATATTTTGTGTGCGTGCCCTCCATTTTTTGTGAAGAAGAGAGGAAAAAAACATTATTGGATTGCACCGCAAGTTTTGTACAAGGTATAAGGAAGTTCCTTGGCATGGTTTTTTGTCTCTCTCAGGTGCTGATGTTTCTTTGGGGTTCACAAGTTGGTGAAGGACAGAAGCTTTATACTCTATAAACTGCTGTCCATTACAAGTGCTAGGAATCTTATTTTATCATCCGGAAGTGTTGATAGATTCGTTGTTATTGGAGAAGACAAGTTGGTTGAAACTTCCAAAATTTTATATTTATATAATAGTTAATGCTATCTCTTGTGTTTTCTCGTAAGCCTATTTTTAGATAATTTTTTTAGTCTAAAATTTTCATTTTTTTTGTTAATTGGTAAGCTTACAATGAGCATTCCCTAGATAAAACTATGGACATTTAACAGCATAAACCATTGTCATATTATTGGTAAACATCATCAAAAAATATGAAGAAAAAAAAATGAAAAGATAAAGATGGAGATTACCACCAAAAATGCAACTTCTTAAACTCAAAATTGGGGCAATACAATGTGAAGCTTCTTTCCAATATGGATCCAACAATTTGTGAAACATCTGGATAGAGAAACCAGATGCTAAATTTTGGGAGAGAGGAAGTACGATCTAACTATTTTTTCCAGCAAGTTGACAGGACCACTTCAATATAAACATTAGAAAAATATAAACATAATGAGATAAATATAACGGCGAAAGTGAAATTCTATTAAAAGGTTAATATTTTAGTATGAGAATTTCAAACTATTATATGTAGTCCGTTATTGAAATTTATCATGGTATCAGAACTAATTTTGATTCGCTTGCAGATGGTCATGCCTGCGGCCCACGTGTGGAAGAGAAATGTCTACGCGTGAGGGGAGTGCTAATTTATAAAGCTCCCGATTGTGCACGTGTCGAGCTCACCGATAAAAGAAAAATGTGAGACTCGCACATGAGAAGGCGTGTTGTAAATGCCCCCCATTGAAAAAATATAAACATAATGAGCTAAATATAATGGTGGAAGTAACAAGGTTGACATTTTATTACGAGGAGTGTTGTGAAATTTATCTTCTCCCACCAAATTCTAATTTTCTCCAACTATTATGCCTCCTAATTCAAAATAGTATAATGGATGCCTGTATGCGTTGGAATGCTAGTGACAGAGCTTCTTGATCATATCTTAATTACATTAGAGCATTTCGTTCCTTAACAAGCACATAATGGTTAGTACAATAAAATTCATAACCTTCAAAGGATACAGATTTGACCTTTCAAAAATGATATACCAGTCTACCAGTCTATTGCATCAAACCTTACACAACATAGCCAGTGGAGAGATTCAATAAAACTAGGATAAGATTTGCCTTATAATGTAGATACTTACAGTGAAAGTCAGTGTTCACTGCAATAGGAGGAACTACATGGCGCCTAAATGACATGTCATGAAATCATAGTGTAATAAACTAATAGGCTCATCTGTCATCGATCTGCCAACCTGTTGTTCGATGCCGATACTGGCGATTCAATCTTCCATTTGAACCAATTTTTCTATCAATGGCTGCTTCTGGTTCATCCTCATCCATTGCACAGATTTCTTCATCTTCGTTTACCTCTGCTGCAATTGGAAGGGGAAAGGCTTTACCATGCACAGAGTTCGTAGAGACATTGGCTGAGCTCTGATTGGTGTCGGCAGAATCTTGTACCAGCATTGCATCTCCCGGTTTCCTTCTTGGTATGAAAGTGACTGCAGGAAGATCATCATATCCGTCATCTGGTGAGGATCCCTTAGGATTGGATCTATTCACCAGCTTAAGAAAGTCCATGTAGGCCTGGCGATTAGATTCTTCATCCACATCACTTAATGAGCCAAAGGTATAGTGCGTATACCTCGATGGATTCTGAATATAATCCGGCACTGCAGAAGAAAAATCTTGAGCTGAGAATGAAGCTTCACTCGAAACCGTGACCATTGAAACATTTTTAGCTCCTTCAGACTCTTCCTCGTAATTATCCCTGCACTCAGGGTCAAAATGGACGCGCTTTTTTGACTTTGGATCCACCTGATTATCCTTCCTCTTCAGTATTGATTTAGGCTTAACGGCTTCTTGAGAGTCACCAACATCTACAATACGCGGCTCATCTGTCTCGACAATTCGCAAAGAGTCAACTTTCTTCGCAGCCTCTGCATCTTCTTTAAGCCTAAATTTCGCGGCAATATGGTTTGCTCTCGGGTCTCTACTAACATCTTTAAACGAAGTAGGAAGTACATAGCACGAATCTATGTCTATCCCATATCCAAGTATACCATTCATATACATATGATCTCCATCCTTTCCCTCGCCAACGGCCACTCTGTCATATTCATCTTCCTCTGCCTGCATACAATACTATCTAGTTTAGATAACAACCATCAACAAAGTCGAGTTGTTCCTAATTCAATCCTACAAAACAAATCAGTTCATGTATGTTAATGTCTTTTGCCTAATGAAAGCTCTAAACCTTTTTTTCCAACCTATTGAATGCCTCAGTAAAAGGCTAATTTTGTTCTTGCTTATCAATATCAATCATCATAATAGTTGTTCTTATACTTTAAAATACAACGAAACCAATCAGAAACGAAGCTATAGATCCAAATCAAATACAGTAGAAGTTTTGAAGCAAATCAACAGATAAGAAGAGAGTAGAATTTAGGAAAACGGTACCTCGTAATCTAAGGTGCAATCGGTTCCAATCGATTGCTTAATTTCCCATTCCTCGTCGTTGAAGTCATCAGGTTTAGCAAGCTGCTTCGAGGACTCGGGCTCGGACTCGCCAGACCGATCGTCGTCGAGGTCGTCGAGGTCCTTCTCCATCTCCGAGACGTCTTCCATGGGATTCTTCTCCGAGGTCTTCGGAAGGTCCGGTAAGATTCCGGTGGGTGTGTCTTCCGGCTCGGGGATGTCCTTGTCTCGATTCCATTCTCGTCGCTCTATCTCGTCATCGGTGAGCGACCAAAGCGAGCTCAGTGACGACGATGGAGCTGAGGAGTTGGAAGCGAGAGTGCCGAATATTCTGTCGACCCGGACCTTGAAGCTGTCTTCCATGGCGATAGTAGCAGTGCAGGGAATTAGGGTTTTGTTTTCCAATTCAGTACAGTGGTTGTGACTTATGAGAGGACAGATTTATTTCTGTTACCAAACAGGTAAATCATATTGTCAGCGAATAAGTTTTACTCCTTACATATTTCTGGATAGAAATATAATTGTTTGAATTATAGAATTGGTCTACACTCTAAAATTGTTATTGTTTTAAACTTCAAACTTGGACCCACTAACACGTGTGTCAATTGGTAAGAGATTGTTTAAATATATTCTGAGAGATCTCGAGTTCGAGTGTAGGGAATGCAGTTGCGTTAAAATTTGGTAGCACCTTTGTGGTCCTACCCGGGTTGAATGAGTATTAATCTAGGTGTTGTAAAACACTTTAAAAGTGTAAATCGCGAGTTTGCGGGTCTACTCAAGAACCTCAGGATTTAGACCAAAAAAAACTTCAAACTTGCAATATTTTATATTCACATCTAATTTACCTGCTATAAGTTAGATATCCATTTTACATTTCTCATTTACAACGTATGAAGTCAAATCTTATTTGAACAACGAGTGGCTATTTATAATTACATGTTCTAATAATTATGATGCGATTTATTCCTACTCTCCAGCGGAAATGTTGCTCCACATTGACCCTATGTCCCTATCCAATTATTATGAGACGAGAGAAGCCAATTTAAAATGATGAAGAAAACGAGACCTTTGTATTATACTCATTTTTGCTTACTCGTCAAGCGAATTTGGTTGCTTGCTCCCACACCCAACTCAATTTTAAGTTCATGCGGAGGCCAATTCATAATTTTATGTTTTTTTTATATGTATTCTTATCATTTGTGATATTCGAGTTTTTTCAACTCAGTTCACGTGTTTGGAGTTCAAATTTATTTGTCATTCAACAAATAAGATGACCCATAATCTTGTTCGATCGTCAATTTGTGTTTCAGGACCAGAAGGCTGGATAGGTCTCAAGTTGATACCAATGTGCGACAACCAGTGATAAAACAATTTAAATATCTATAGCAGCACTTTGTGATGCTACAAAAGGCTTATGGCAACACTGTGAACGTGAAGGAAAGCACTGAGAGGAAGAGAAAATAAAAACGTGCAAATCTGTTTATTATCGAGGACAGAAAAAAAATGGATAAGATGAAGAAAATAAAATAGAAATGAGAGCGTCACTTTCACAGTAACCAAACAGACAGAGCAAGCGAGTGAAGGCACAGACATGCACTCGCTTCACTCTTCAGAAACAAGAAAGTTATGTCGCTGCCACGTAAGAGAGAGAAAAAACACTCATCTCTCACCATTTGTACGCCTCCTTCTTCAAATAGCCTCACGAGTCTTTGACTTGCGAGCTTCCTCAGACCTCGCTCTGCAACTTCCATGGCGATCGCCGTCTTCTTCGCCTGCTTCTGCTTCTGCTTCTGCTTCTTCTCCTTCTCTACTATTTTGCCTGTGGAATCTGAGTTCATTGCTTACAATACCACGCCGCGGATCGTTCCTGGCAAAATCAATGTCCATTTGGTACCTCACTCGCACGACGATGTTGGCTGGTTGAAGACTGTCGATCAGTACTACGTTGGAGCTAAAAATTCAATTCGGGTACTGTTTACTATTTTTTGAAGTGTTGAATGAGGTTTTTGACTAATTTCGGGCTGTTCTGTGTATTCTGAAGTGACCGATTTTAAGGGTTTGGTTCGCAGGGAGCTTGTGTGCAGAACGTGCTCGACTCCATGATTTCTGCTTTGTTGGAAGATAAGAATAGGAAGTTCATCTATGTGGAGATTGTGGGTTTTCTTTAGAATTTGTCACATTCTCAGTTCGTATTGTTGTTTTGATTTTCTGAATTTGTGGGTGAATTTGATTGACTTGGATTGTTCAGGCGTTCTTCCAAAGATGGTGGCGACAGCAAAGCGAGCCTATGAAGGCTAAAGTGAAGGAACTTGTCAACACTGGTCAATTGGAGTTCATGTAAGTAATGAATAGTTGATACCTTGAAGTTTTGGGATTTAGATATGGAGTGATCTGTGAGTTTTCTATATTAACGAAAAATGACTTATCAGGGTTGCCAATTGCCATAAATAGGTTAGTTTGCATATTTTGTAACTTCAGGAATGGAAACATTTGTCATTTTCTGAAAAGTTATTTGTCTTGGAATTTGAAGAAATGGGGGTATGTGTATGCATGATGAGGCAAGTCCGCATTATATCGACTTGATTGATCAGACAACTCTGGGGCATCAGTTCATCAAAAAGGAATTTGGTCAAATTCCCAGAGTTGGTTGGCAGATAGATCCTTTTGGTCATTCTGCTGTTCAAGCTTACTTGCTTGGTGCTGAGGTATGCATTAGAGGGAGTTCTCTTTTACCTGGTTTGTTCTTCATCGGTAGATTTTCAATGCTCCAATTCATTATGAAAACATAAATAATCTCTTGTATTAATTATTTAATTGAAGGGTCTACATGATATAGTTTATAGGTTAAAAACCTTTTACTAGGGCATCTGGGCTTGAACTTGAGAAATGTGAACCTCAATTTTTGCTGCAGTTAGGATTCGACTCACTATTCTTTGCAAGGATAGACTACCAAGATAGAGCTAAACGACTGAGAGAGAAGAGTCTTGAAGTTGTATGGCAAGGTTCTAAATCTCTTGGTTCATCGTCACAGGTAGTGATGAAATGTTTGCTTCTCTTTCGCCTTCAAGCTGTTGGCTTTGAGAATTTATATTTTTCCCAATTATTTCTTGATTTAAATTTATTTTCTGGAGGTGGAGTTATTAAGTTCCTTGGTCTTCATCTATTACTTTTCTGTTGCAAATCTGACTCTATTTGTTATTGACTTTATTTGCAGATATTTACCGGCATATTTCCCAGACACTATGACCCTCCTGATGGTTTCACATTTGAAATAAATGATGTTTCCGAACCTATTCAGGTGACTGTTGTAAAATATGTGTGATAAATGCAAATTTACTCTTCCTGGAAATCCAATTTATATTATATATATTTTTGAAGGATGATGCTCTTCTGTTTGACTACAATGTTCAAGAGCGAGTCAATGACTTTGTAGCTGCTGCTGCAGCACAGGTAATCTAGGAGTATCTATTTTATCAAATTCATGTTTCCTATATTCCAACTTCTGGTTTTCCTTGTTCTGCGCTGTAGGCTTAGAATCATTTCCTAAGTTGAAGCTCTTGTACTCTATAATTAGCTGCAAGTAACATACTAATTATTATTTTGTCTAGGCTAATGTTACCAGGACAAATCATATAATGTGGTGCATGGGAACGGATTTCCGTTATCAGTATGCCAATTCATGGTTTAGGCAGATGGACAAGTTCATTCATTATGTGAACCAGGTGCCATATTTCGGAATCTTTAAATGAGTGATTTCCAATATATCATGCAACTTCATGTGTTTATGTATTTCATAAGTTTTGTGAAGTTCCTATCCAAAGGTGAAGTTTCTGAATTGTTTTCTTTTGAATACTGTTAGGATGGGCGTGTCAATGCTCTTTATTCAACTCCATCCATCTACACTGATGCAAAACATGCAACAGATGAAAAGTGGCCTCTCAAAACTGAAGACTTCTTCCCGTGAGCTGATGTTTAAACCCAACCTATGTCGTTTCCATACCTTGCTTAGTAACCATGACCAAACGCAATGTTTTTTTCTTCCCTTTCAGTTATGCAGATCATCCTAATGCATATTGGACAGGTTACTTCACAAGTAGGCCGGCCTTTAAGCACTATGTCAGAACGATGAGCGGTTACTATCTGGTAGGATGTTAAGTCTACTAAATGTCTTCACAGATCCAATTTGTTATGCCCCATATGGCTCTCTAACTTCTTTTTATCATATCTTGCTATTTTTTAGGCGGCAAGGCAGCTGGAATTCCTTAAAGGCAGAATTTCTTCAGGGCCAAACACTGATGCATTGGCTGATGCTTTGGCGATTGCTCAACATCATGATGCAGTCAGTGGCACTCAAAGAGCACATGTAGCTGCTGATTATGCAAAGCGACTGTCAATAGGCTATGAGGAGGTGCATACTCAAACAATATTTTTATGTTATTATTTCTGGCATTATAGTGCTTGGTGCAAAGATCTCATACTTTCAAGTCGCAATTGTATGCAGGCTGAGAAGTTGGTTTCTTCTTCACTTGCTTTTCTGGCTGGATCAAGATCAAGTGCTGGACAAGGAAATCCAGTCACAAGCTTTCAGCAGGTAACAAATAATCAATGTAGTATCTATGATCATTCTATATAGTATAGTTTGAACAACATCGGTACTCTTTTTATACTACACCAGGAAAAATCTGATGTTACAACATAATATTGGCTTTGACATATTTTATTCTTGTTGCGGCAACGTGACTCTGCTCTTTGTGTGCAATTTAACTTGATGTTTCAAGGAATAAATCTGGATAAATAAAAATGATAAGTTCTCTCTTGTTTGATGCTTAAGTTGTAATAGGCTCCCAATTTCCCATAATCCCATGTTTATCATATATCTCACTCAACGATTAGTAAAGTAAATCGCCATGACAGTTCCCACACACTAAAAGTATTGTAATGCATTCCCGATTCATGCCACGGATTATTAGTTTATTTGGTTGATGAGTGACGTGAGGCAAATAGTGATAAAAATAGGGTTGTCGAACCACAAGGAAGGAAAAGCCAATGGACCAAAAATAG